>JAVYIG010000824.1:190000-440957 GCA_035222895.1 Strongylocentrotus droebachiensis | reverse complement strand
ATGAATGAATGTCTAGACTGCTTAATTGGTATAGGAAATAAAAATAGAATGCAATACAAATGTAAATCATCAACGGTGCTTTTCTGTTTTTAAAGTAGGTATAGCACACCAAAAATAAGTACAAAAAACACATGTTATCTGATGATTGCAAATGATCAAGCTTTATGAAAGCTTTAAAAAACAAAAAAACAGAATTGAAATCGGTCAATGCGTTGTGATTTTATACCATTTTTTTTATATCTCAAAATTACTAAAAAACCTGCCAGAAAATGTCAAATTGGCCGAAATGGCAAAATTCGACAAAGTTGACAACTTAATTCATCACTTTCTCGGACACAAATAATAAATTAAATTATCAGACACTAAAATATCATCTTTGTGGTAAAAAATACAAAAAAGAAAATTCTTATACCTATTACCGTTTTGAGAACAGAAGCCAACAAAATAAGTCATTTTTGCCATTTTTGCGAATCTGCAGATATGAAAAAGTTGTGAAAATAACTAAGTCCGCCTAATAAATATGCGCATATGTAATCAAATCAAACCCGAACATAATACATCAGTGAAACCTATGTATATCAGACAGGTATGGAAATATATTTTATTTGAAATATTAACAAATCATGAATATTCATCAAATATGCAAATTAGGTCATTTCAGCTAATTATATATTCGCGCACTCATTATGCAAATTAGGAAAGTAAAACCGTTCATTTTTTTTGGCATTTTTTAAATCATATATTCATAGATCATATTTACACCAAAAATTAACCTAAAATTCCAAATATTGTTGCAATGCCAATAAAATATGGCGATGGAAATTACTTGGATCACCGTCACAACTATTTCCTCATGTGTTTCACAAATTATTTGGAAAAACCGATCATATGATAAAAATGTGCAGACTTTCAGCTACATCACAGTATATTTGTATTTTTTAAAAATGTCAAATTTAAGGATTTATGACGATTTTCCGAGAAACCATTCAACAGGCCATAACATTCCACAGGGACTAAATTTTAGAGTAAAAAAAAGTTTGGTGATCCCAGTACAGTTGTGGCTACCTTGAGTGTAAACAAAAATTTGATTTAATGAGTGAAACACAGGAGGATATGGCATTTTTTGGTAGGGGAGTTTTATACATTGAGGTGCATTTTCACCACGCAGAATAACAATGCGAGTCAATGGGCGATCAGCGGGCCATGTCACACATGGCTGAAAAGACAATATTCTAATTAAATAACTTAACATATTTCCCACATGCCTATAACAATGCAACTACACAGAATTGAAGTTAAAGGTATGCTTGAAATATATCTGAAATAATTTTTTTAAATATTGTTTAGTTTTTTAAAAATAAATTTACAAAAATTGCTATTTCTACCAACTGACTGCTGTTGTGTGTGTGTGTGTGTGTGCATGGGGCAGACTGTGTGCACAGGCATTGTGATCACCCTATTTAAAGGTACATTTGGCAAAATTGGTTCGATATATCATATCAGACAAGATTATATGAATGGTGACCTTTAACATTTTGTTCATTTATTTCCATCTTCATATAAAAACAATAGAACATTACAACATTATCTTTTTGTTTAATACATGCAATCATACATGTGAACAGTTTCAAAGAGACCATATTAATCAGTCGAAAGTAAGAAAAGGGCAAACTAAAATTCGTTGAAACGAATCACCTCATAATTTCTTGTATGATATCAGAGTTGGTCGTTTTGCGGCATGAATAAATAATCAATATTTCCCTTTTAAAAATAAATCAAGATTTCGTATGCTCAAAAAAAAAAAGTACGTGTAAGTGCTCGTATTAATCAGATTGAACGCTTGAATAAACGTATTTGTTTTGAAAAATGACCCCTATCTTAATGGAAAGGTGTCGCGATTGGATGCGGATTCCCCAGGCTACAGGCGGATGCACGTGACAATGGCTCGAAGAGATCTCTTTTTTAATCACATTTGACCAGTGTTGATAAGTTGACACAAGCCGAAGCGAACAACCCTGGAAAGCGTTTAGAATTTCAAATGTAATAAAAAGGGAACAATTGTTATACTTTGTCGATATAAGGAGCAAAAACGATCGTGGTTAATGTGTTTTTAACATCCGCTTTTGTGTATTACTCTTAAAAAACTCTTGGCCCGCCCCCATTCATTGATCGTATGGGGCGCCCAGTATCATTTGGAAATTACTGTAAACATTTCGGCAGCTCGATAATCAACAAGCAAAGTAAAGCTTGTAATCAGATAGGTAATGGGATTATTTCCCCAAGGTGATTGTGCGTTAACTACATGTGGTTGCCAAACAAGCGGATAATAAAATGGATATAAACGTGAAGAATACTTCTTGCCTTTAATGATTGTTCTTGAAATCTTTTAGCATGGTCTTTTTTCTGTAAAATTTCAATTTGTATATTTATACATGTTTTGTTAAAACCTTTACAAAATTGGATATGTCCTATATGGAATAATAATTGTGTTTGTATTTCTAAATAAATCAATTTCTAATTAAATGATAATACAAAGCGAAGATCAACATCATACCGTTGTTCGTCCATCGCACTATGTTGAGGCAATATTTGTATATATATTGAAGAGGTGAAATATATCATATCTCTTGATTCAAATATTTTAAAACCAGTGTATTTGGAGATACATGTAAAATTCGGTTATTTGTAAGGATTCAGGGAAAGAGCATTCTCCATGTGAAAATGTAAATACATTTAAAACAATGCTAAAAACACATCTCTTTAAGTCTTGTTCCTGAATAGCTCTTTTGACCTTTTGCTTTTTAAAATATTTTGTGTAGATTACCGTAGGATATTATTAATTTATGAATTATTTGTATTTTGGTTGTAAGTGATTTGTAATTATGTACATGTATTATTTTCATTTGCAAAGTTTTAATGGTAATTTAAATTGATATAATTTGTAATGCAATTTATTTTCTTCTAAACCGCTTAGAGGCAATTTGCAATTTGCGGTATACAAATATCTTATTATCATTATTATTATTATAAGTAAAGGAATATCAGGACTCTTGTTAATTATAGTGTAGAAAAGGTGTAGACCAGTTAAAATTGTGCATAGCAGTTTCCAACGAAGGAATATACATGTACAGTGCGTCCCAGAAAAAACGAAACCGAGAAGTATCGATGTTCTATCATAACTTAATCACAACTATAATTAATGAATGATACATATTTGGAAAGCTTAGAGTCCCCTCTTTCAGTTGATGCTACTCAGATGATGCATATTTCACGCACAAGTGATTAAAATCAATTTGAAGGAAGGAAACTGAAAATACATTTGGCGGGCGGTATCTGAATTTCGAATAAAAATTCACACTTCTAGAAAGTTGAGTTTCTGCCCTTTCATATGACACCTCAATCAGGAAAATGAGCGAGTAATGACAAAGTTCTGTTTGTTTAAAGTAGTGCTTGCATTTCCATAATAAACGAATTCGTTTTCACTGGCTGCCTGCCGTATCAATAAACGCAATTAACAAAAGACTTAACTCCGTTTCGTTGACAATCAACCGTAGACGAGAGTCCAGGCGCGGATCCAGGATTTCTTAGGGGGGGGGGGGCCCAAATTTGAAATTATGCGAGGAAAATATTGGTACGTAATGGTGACCAACAGTGACGTAATGCGGGGGGGGGGGGGGTCGGTGCAGGGAGGGGCGAGCCCCCCCCCCCACCCCCTCCTCCGCGAACGCGGAAGTTTTGACGTTTCATTAAATTACTTAGAGAAGAAGACGATTCGTTGTACCGTTCTCAAAAATAATTCTCGTCTGAATTTAGTTTTTCCCCTCCCGCGCGAAGCGCGAAAAATTTTACGATTAATTAAATTATTACGATTCTTTGGAGAGCTCTCGACACTTCATCCACGTCTGAATTCAGGTCCCCCCCCCTCCCGCGCTTCGCGCGGAAGCTTTTTAAGTTTCCTTTAATCATTAGAGAAAGAAGACGATTCGTTATACCGTTCTCGAAAATAATCCTCGTCGGAATTTAGTTCCCCCTACATCCCACGCGAAGCGCGGAAGGTAACATTAAATCATTAAAGATTCGTATTACCGTTCTCGCCTCTGAATCCTCGTCTGAATTCAGGTCCCCCCCCCCCATCCCGCGCTTCGCGCGGAAGCTTTGACGTTTCACAAGAAAATGTTACGATTTATTAAATTATTACGATTCTTTGGAGAGCTCTCGACTCTTAATCCTCGTCTGAATTCAGGTGTCCCCCCCCCTCTCGCGCGAAGCGCGGAAGCTTTTACGTTTCATTAAATCATTAGAGAAAGAACACGATTCGTTGTACAGTTCTCGACTCTTAATCCTCGTCCGAATTCAGGTCCCCCCTCCCCCTTCCGCGCGCAAAGCGCGGAAGCTTTTAAGTTTCATAAGATTATGAGAGAAAGAAGACGATTGGCTGTACAGTTCTCGACTCTTAATCCTCGTCTGAATTCAGTCCCCCCCTCCCGCGCTAAGCGCGGAAGCTTTTACGTTTCAATAAATCATTCGAAAGAAGACGATTCGTTGTACAGTTCTCGACTCTTAATCCTCGTACGAAGTCAGGTCCCCCCCCCCCCCTTCCCACGCGAAGCGCGGAAGCTTTTAAGTTTCATAAGATTATGAGAGAAAGAAGACATTTGGCTGTACAGTTCTCGACTCTTAATCCTCGTCTGAATTCAGTTCTCCCCTCCCCTCCCGCGCTAAGCGCGGAAGCTTTTACGTTTCAATAAATCATTCGAAAGAAGACGATTCGTTGTACAGTTAACGACTCTTAATCCTCGTCCGAATTCAGGTCCCCCCTCCCCTTCCCGCGCGAAGCCCCCCCACCCCCCTCCTCCGCGAACGCGGAAGTTTTTGACGTTTCATTAAATTACTTAGAGAAAGAAGACGATTCGTTGTACCGTTCTCAAAAATAATTCTCGTCTGAATTTAGTTTTTCCCCTCCCGCGCGAAGCGCGAAAAATTTTACGATTAATTAAATTATTACGATTCTTTGGAGAGCTCTCGACACTTCATCCACGTCTGAATTCAGGTCCCCCCCCCCCTCCCGCGCTTCGCGCGGAAGCTTTTTAAGTTTCCTTTAATCATTAGAGAAAGAAGACGATTCGTTATACCGTTCTCGAAAATAATCCTCGTCGGAATTTAGTTCCCCCTACATCCCACGCGAAGCGCGGAAGGTAACATTAAATCATTAAAGATTCGTATTACCGTTCTCGCCTCTGAATCCTCGTCTGAATTCAGGTCCCCCCCCCCCATCCCGCGCTTCGCGCGGAAGCTTTGACGTTTCACAAGAAAATGTTACGATTTATTAAATTATTACGATTCTTTGGAGAGCTCTCGACTCTTAATCCTCGTCTGAATTCAGGTGTCCCCCCCCCCCTCTCGCGCGAAGCGCGGAAGCTTTTACGTTTCATTAAATCATTAGAGAAAGAACACGATTCGTTGTACAGTTCTCGACTCTTAATCCTCGTCCGAATTCAGGTCCCCCCTCCCCCTTCCCGCGCAAAGCGCGGAAGCTTTTAAGTTTCATAAGATTATGAGAGAAAGAAGACGATTGGCTGTACAGTTCTCGACTCTTAATCCTCGTCTGAATTCAGTCCCCCCCCTCCCGCGCTAAGCGCGGAAGCTTTTACGTTTCAATAAATCATTCGAAAGAAGACGATTCGTTGTACAGTTCTCGACTCTTAATCCTCGTACGAAGTCAGGTCCCCCCCCCCCTTCCCACGCGAAGCGCGGAAGCTTTTAAGTTTCATAAGATTATGAGAGAAAGAAGACATTTGGCTGTACAGTTCTCGACTCTTAATCCTCGTCTGAATTCAGTTCTCCCCTCCCCTCCCGCGCTAAGCGCGGAAGCTTTTACGTTTCAATAAATCATTCGAAAGAAGACGATTCGTTGTACAGTTAACGACTCTTAATCCTCGTCCGAATTCAGGTCCCCCCTCCCCTTCCCGCGCGAAGCGCGGAAGCTTTAAAGTTTTATAATGTTATGAGAGAAAGAAGACGATTGGCTGTACAGTTCTCGACTCTTAATCCTCGTCTGAATTCAGTTTCCCCCCTGCCGCGCGAAGCGCTGAAGTTTTTAATTTTCATTAAGTCATTAGAGAAAGAAGACGATTTGTTGTACCGTTCTCGAAAATAATCCTCGTCGGAATTTAGTTTCCCCTCCATCCCGCGCGAAGCTTTTACGTTTCATTAAATCATTAAAGATTCGTATTACCGTTCTCGCCTCTGAATCCTCGTCTGAATTCAGGTTCCCAACTCACGCGCTTCGCGCGGAAGCTTTGACGTTTCACAAGATTATGAGAGAAAGAAGACGATTCGCTGTACCGTTCTCTATACTCTTAATCCTTTTTTCAAAGGTGTTCTTTGTTTGCTCCTTTTTCTTCCTACGTCCTCTTCCGATTTGGGGGGACCCCCCCCCCCCCCTGGATACGCGCCTGCGGTCAGATAAACACATTTTGATACCTTGTCCGACCCCGCAAGCTAAGGGGTTTAAGGCAATAAATTGCGGTCAGATAAGCATTCAGGGGCCCGCCTTAGGGCCCCTGGTGGGTCGAGGCGGCTGAGCCGGCCCCGGAAGCTCAGGGGTTTTAGGCGTTTAATTTAGGTCAGATGAGCATTTTTTTGTATACCTTGTTATTTTATGACACTGGCAGGTCACTATTTGGCGTGGGTTCCAGGGGGCGGAGCTCCGAAAAATCAGGGGTTTTAGGCATTAAATTACCGTCAGATGAGCATCTAAGGGCCCGTCGTAGGGTCCTAGGTGAAATCCAGGGGCAGAGCCCCCGGGAGCTTAGGGGTTTTAGGCATTTAATCACGGTCAGATGAGCATATTTAGATGCCTCATTAATTTTTAACACTGGCAGTTAACTATTCTTTCTTTCTTGCTCTCATTCTATTTTATTTCTCTTTAATATACTTTTTCAAAAAAGTGGGGGGGGGGGGGCTCGAGGCTCCCAATCACCGCCCCACCTCGGGCCTGACATGTAGGAATCTCAAGAATCATATTTCTTGCCTGGCTGTAAATTTAGTAATTTGTCATTCTCCAACAAACACATATTAACAAACGTATTTACTAAAAAGTAAGGAAAAATCTCGGAAATTATGTCATTTCTTTCCCTTTCCTTCCTTCTCTCTTATTTTTTGATTGGGGGGGGGGGGGGGGGTCAACAGCCTGGGGGGGGGGGTCAACAGCCTGGGAGGCAAGGCCCTTTCGGCCCCCCGATCTCCTTCTTCCCCCTTTTCTTTCTTTTTCTTCCTCTTCTTTCTTTCCCTTCTCTCCTTTTTCCCTTCTTTTCCTTTCTTCTCTTTTTTTTTTTTTTTTTTTTTTTGCGGGGGGGGGGGGGGGGGGGCCAAGGCACGCTCGGCCCCCCCCCTGGATCCGCGCCTGCGAGAGTCTTCATGCATGGCTAATTGTCAACGAAACGGAGTTAAGTCTTTTGTCAAATCTGATTTTTGCTACGGCAGTCACCCAGTGAAAACGAATTCGTTTGTTAAAATTATGAAAATGTAAGGGCTACTTTAAACAAACAGAACTTTGTTATTCCTCGCTCATTTTTCCTGATTGAGGTGTCATATGAAAGGGCAGAAACTCAACTTTCTAGAAAATGTGATTTTGTTTTCGAAATTCAGATACCGCCCGCCAAATGTCTTTTTGGTTTCCTTCCTTCAAATTGCTTTTAATCACTCATGCGTGAAATATGCATCATCTGAGTAGAATCAACTGAAAGAGGAGACTCTAAGCTTTCCAAATATGTATCATTCATTAATTATGGTTGTGATTAAGTTATGATAAAACAAATAGGAAAGTTATCCGCCACTTTACCACATTACCAATTCAGCCAATTTGAATAGCCCACATTTATAGTGATTACAACTTTCAAGAAATCAAAACTTTCTCATTTTTTGTCCATTTGTAAAGTGACATGAAAGAACATAAAATGACACCAACTGCATCATTTCACTTCTTGTTGGTCTGATTCATGCTCCAGTAGGGTTAAATTCTTAGAAAAATCATCACAAATAAGGTGTGGTCGGAAACCCATGGGACAAAATAGCCAGTAAAAGCTACCAAAGTGGCGGCCGAAGGGGGCTCCCTGCTTGGCGCCTGTCAAAAATCGAAATAATATGGAATGATCGACGATTGGGCCAAGTTTGGTGCTCTTAGAAGAATTTTCGCTGTATATTTAACTTTCTCATTTTCACTCCTTCGCTTTCCTCATTAAAGTATTTATGAAATCACTAAAGTAAATTCTCTCTTTCTCATGCAGTAGTAGAAAGACATCGCATTTATACAAACATTAACACAATACACTTAAATAATTAATTAATGATGCTTTTTGCAGTTGAAATGTAATCCATGTTTCTTTATTTGGCAATACAAATAAATGCACTGATAACAAATAAATAATTATTTACACAAAATAGGTTGTCAATCACTTTTATAAATAACACAACTTGCAAAATATACAAATGTATATCATGCTGTTTGTTCTGACGTATAACTTTATACATGACATGGACCCTTTAAAAACGTATAAGTTTATACATCGTACAGACCATCCAAAAACGTATAAATTTATACATCGTACAGACCATCCAAAACGTATAAATTTATACATTGTACTGACCATCCAAAACGTATAAGTTTATACATCGTACAGACCATCCAAAACGTATAAATTTATACATCGTACAGACCATCCAAAACGTATAAGTTTATACATCGTACTGACCATCCAAAACGTATAAATTTATACATCGTACAGACCATCCAAAACGTATAAATTTATACATCGTACTGACCATCCAAAACGTATAAATTTATACATCGTACAGACCATCCAAAACGTATAAATTTATACATCGTACAGACCATCCAAAACGTATAAGTTTATACATGGATTTGGAGGGTGCGTGCCATGTATAAACTTATACATATAAACATACGTATAAACTTACACAGTGATCCTACAAATTGACCCTCTTAAAGTGATGTGAAACTTTAATATAATAACAAGGAGTAATTACAGCTGGAGTAAAAGCTTAACAATTTCCTCTGAAGTAGGCTCAATGCCACAACAACCACGACAAATATATATGCGCTCTCCGAATACATGCACATTGATTCAAAAGAACTAACGATGAAACACCCGCGGCCAGTATTGCTACAGAGGATGCACATATGCAATTAAAGGTATTCAATATAATGATAATTGGTTACACAGAAAGTGCTCATGAATGGTATAACCAGGTGTAAGCAAACAGATACACGTCCAAAAATACAAGATTTAAAGTTGCTAATTCCATGAGTGGACACATGTGGACTTTACTCTGGTTGATTTAATTTAATAGAAATATTTTCTTGATAGTACCATATAAAATATGAAAATCAGAAAAGCAATCAGCAAGGGATCAATATTGTACTTGAAGCAGTACATATTTATTACACTCTTAAGGCAATATCTCAAGAAATCTTGCTTGTTGAGGAATGGGATTTTCAGAGTGGCATCGTACATAATTACTAAACAATTGCCTATTTGTTTTCTATGTTTATTGATATAATAAATCAACTGTGCAAACAAAAACCCACAAAGTTCACATCCTCTCTAAAATGTTTTCTTTTACTTTGGTGGCATCGCGCATCAAATATCAAAGAACCAAGGCAGTTTAATAATTCTATTGACTATCCTTTGGAATCTGCCAGATGTTTGCATAAATTATCCTCAGTTTGGACTCCAGCTCTGATAATTCCTTGATTATAACTTTGAAGTATATGATCTTCCAACTACATCATTGATATCAACAACCGTCTTCTGATGCTTGGAAATGAGTTAGATCGAGTGTTTCATTTTGACAAGATGGTAACAAAATCAAGGGCCCAATAGTTGTGACCCGAGTTTTTATCCTTGATAAAATAATAATATGTGGGTTTTTGTGTTGGTGCTTTAGAAAAATAAATAAGGTGACGAGTCACGTTCACCAACCCTGTGCCTTTGAAATTACCTTCAAAGTAATCAAGTTCACTTGGCAAGACAAAAATATGCTCTAATAAAAGATAATAATAATAATATTGCACTCTAGTATAGCGCTCATCTATATAGCAAGGTGCTCCTGCATGTATGTTACCTGACCTTAACTAGGCTACATATTTTGGTACAACATAGTTTGAGTGTAGTAAATGTATGTTAAGGTCTTGCCAAAGCTAGACCTTAGTGAAGTGGCCGAGATTTGAACCACATACATGTACCTAATGATCGGTAGTCCAGCCACCTATCTACTAAACTAAAAACACATCTACACATAGACTTAAATACTTGTATTAGATAGCTCAGAGAGTTGCTAAGGTGTGATTGGTCCACAGCATGTCAAGTGATATGGGGACTGCAATTTATTGTTAACAGTTCACGCCCGGTCATCTGGATGGTTATATTGACCAGCTGGTCAACGATAACAGTAGGAGCATACGCGCTTGAGCTAAGACAATGTATTCATGTATCAACAATATTCGTTAATAACAGCTAAGCACAGAGAAGAAAGGCGAAGACAATGGATATCTACTGTAGATCAGACTCTATTAAACTGTTCGTGTTCAGACTTTCATGTAAAAACCATGACTTGGTCTTAATCAAGGTTATCTAATATTATAATAGATATTTCCTGTTATGTATGTAATACATATTCTTTAGCCTACCTAAAGGAGTTTTATTTTCCCTCATGAAAATACAACTCCAGCGGCCAAAAGAATGATATATAAACACCCTACCAGCCATATCTGTATAAAAATATTTACATAAAAACGTTAGTTTGTCACATATCTTAACAAGATTTTTCAGAACTAAATGAGGTAGTGATCGAGGTGAGGAAATGAGAGAAACAAAATGCACTAAGGTATAGAACACGTCTGGTCCATGCTTAATACTAGATCTGCATCTAGAATCTCCTCCGAGTCTGCAGCACCCATCATGGCCTCTATTTCTGTGCTGGACAGTGTTGTCTCCTCTACCATCCTCCCATTTCGTCCACATTCTGCTGCAATAAACCCTTGCCAGCAGTCCTGAAAATATAATAGAGAAAAGAATATTTAATTTTGTTTGTCTGGTGAAGCTTGTGAAGAACCAAGTTATTAGACGCAACACTAGGTAAAGGGCTTTAACCACAGCAAACGAGCACCTAATTCCATACCAAATGCATTACATATTGTTCATTTTTGTATTTTACTTTGGTAAGTTCAATATGGAATGCTTTAGTAAAGTTCAGTCTGTCTTTGATTTTCAAAGCTGGTTTTCGAGTTAAATTTGCTCAACATCTCTTTATCAATACATTTCTACTTAAATGATAAACCCCCTTTTTTAAATTTTTGGTTGTCTTACTAAAATAATACTTTTACATTATCAATAAAAAAAAAAGAAAAAAAAAAAGCATAAACCCTTACTGAATGGGGCTATTTTGAAATTTGTAAGACTGGAGGGGGGGGGGGGGGGGCCTCAGAGCCTACCCCTTAAGTAACCAAATTTGGCACTGACGTTTCAATTTTCTTGTTAGAATTTTTAAATCTGATTTTATTTCTCGAAATGGTATACACATATGAGTTATAGTTTAAATAGACCAATCTGAATGTCTCAAATTGTAATATCTATGGAAAGTATTTTTAAATAGTGAATATGTGAGCCATTGTTTAAAAACAATATATCTAACGATCGGTTCTAATAACCACCGTTTTAATTTCTCTCCTGGTGAGAATATATATAAAAAATCTCTGTTTGTAACCTATCTAAAATGTTTCATTCCAAATTGTTTTTGGTTTCAGAGTTTTTGAGAAGATATAAAGCTCTCTATATCTCTCTTGACTTGGATTTTTTTTAAATTATATGCTCACAATGTCATCTCAAGTCTTTAAGCTTTTACACAGTTCATTTCTTCTCAAACAGTTTTTATATGCCTTTTTTTTGCATATTTTTCAATTCTTATGTATTTCAATGTTTTATGAACATTTTTTTTTTTTGCATTCTACTGGAAAACTGGAAGAAAAAAAAAAAAAAAAAAAAAAAAAAAAATCGGCTCGACCTTTTATCATGAAAGGTCTGATTTTCAACACCTCAGTGTCATAAGATTTATAACACTTGAAAAAAAAATCATGAAGCGCTAGCTATTGCTGAAAATGCAATGGGTTTGACAACAAAATTTGTCTGGGGGGGGGGGGGGGCGCCATCTGAGACCTTTCCGGTAAAGTTAGGGTTAACACAAATTTCCGACAAGGCACAGGGTTGCTTATTGATATTGACCATGATTTTGCACGACCCCAAATCTCGTGACTAAAATCTTTGTTGTGCAACACTGGGCAACTTTGATGCTATTAATGTCAGTTATTATGCGTCTAGAATTTATGGATAGTGAAAAATAGGTAAATATACTTGAATTGAAAAAAGCCAATTTGAATTTACACAATTTGGACGTTATTTCACAACTTTCCTTTCCTTACATTTTATTTTATTTTTGTATTCATGTTGCTTTATTGGTATCTCTATATATTTAATCTACCCATTTATTCTAAAACTGTATCATAATTTAATTGGATCTGTATATAGATAAAATGTCTTACCGTCTCCAACGTCAAGAACCACTTCATCAATAGAAGTGAAATGCTCCACTGCATATTTGTAGAAGTCTGATCTTGATGGCATGTAGAGTTGGCTAGTGCCAGCACCCCTCCTCCTAGACTCGACAATACCATACTGCATACAGACATTATGGTTGACATCTGTTGATAAAATATATATGCACATTTTATATGGCTACTTAGAACAGTATGAATAAGCCTTAATTTCCTATAGAAGTAAAACGAATATACATACATGTGATTTTTCACATGAGGCACAATTTCTTTTCAAACAGATACAATGTGATTTTTTGAGTTCTGAATGCACCTTTTTCTTTAGGAATAAAAACCCAGACATTAGAAATGCATTTGTTTCACAATTACTCCGCAGTTGTCTAATTAATATAATTAGCTTGCTTTGGAGGTAATGTGTTTGAGATCACATGGCAAGCATCTTATCTTCATTTGTTCAGCATTAGTCAGCTATTATATGTTTTTTTCCCCCAAAAGCATTCAGTAATCATTATTTTTTGAAGTTTTGAACATTCATTGTAAATGTCATTGGATTCTGTCAGAAATTAATTTCTGTCATTACCAGAACTCAAGATTATATTTAAAATCCAAGTGATATAAACAAAAATTTATATGAATGTTGAGCTTCATAGGAGGATTTCTTAAGAAAGAATTTTCATTCAGATCGAGCAGCCAATCTAACACACTGGAAGTTATACGGTAACATTCTTTCTTAATAATTTATATTTTTTTAACACACACTGCAGCTATCTCATTATTACACAACCACAAAAACGTTTGTTATGTTGCTTTGAATACCGAAATAACAGTCAGCTTCATAAGATATTTAATAAAAGACATGGAACATGCATAGTTACCTTGAATATCTCCTACTGGGGACTGGACAATATGCAATATATGCACATCGTGTCGGGTATGTTGGCTGACCACTTTGGATATCGCTGTGATGTCCTTTGTCAGGAAGATTCTGGTAGTAGCCGATGGTGTTGAGGATAACTGGATATCCTGTAATATCAGAAATTCAAATAAAAAGGAAAGAACATACAAATTAACTATAATTCTAATATGTTGAGCCCAGATAATATACACAATGCAAAGTTCTGGAAACTGTTTTTTTTTATTTATACCCTTTTCATAATTATCTGCAGCTTAACATTTGCTATGTTGAATCAAAATAGAAAAATCAAATTTGAAAATAGGATGAAATAGCATGTGGGTGCACTTTTCCATGCCAGTCGTCTGGGCGACAGTGCCATTGTACGTAATATATGACTTGTGGGAAAATTGCAATTTCTATGCCATGAATATAATTGTTTTTTTTTTGTTATCAATGACAAATTACCAATGATTTTTCATCAGCATAAGATCATTCTCCATGTAAATCCCTTAACCTTGAGTTCCTTATAGATTACAATATTACAACTTTGAGATATTTTAAACTCACAATTTTGAGATTTGTTTTATGTGAAATTCAGTTTACCTCTTTCAATTACCAAGTGCCTACAAATAAGTGCTTTGGAACCTTAAGAATATGGGACAATACCTCTTCTAGTTCTTGTATCATAAGGGCTGGGATGTCGTCTGCATTCATGTCCATGTCTCTCTTGGCCCTGCTGATGTGCTCCAGGAAGACCTCTGGGATGTTACCTTTTGTATACTTTTTACCTGAAAAAAAATACATATACATTGATCATAGAGCTCCGGAGTCAATTTGACCCCCCCCCCTCCCCCCACAATATCTTGGCCACAGAAGGTCTGATTGATGGGAAATTTTGCATGGACAGCAATGCACATGCAAAGAAATGTTGCTTTGATGTTTGTTTTTTACAAAAATCACTCATTTATTACTTTATTATAATTCATGCAAATTAAATTCCTATTTTAACACATTCAATAATATATCATTAAACAAGGCAAACGCCAAGCGTTGTCTTGCCTGCATCTTAGGCCCTATAAGCAGATCAGGAGGTGAATTTTGGGTTCTGGTAGTTTACTCTTTAGCAATAATGGAATCCCAAGGAAAGTCTGTTTTCCTTTTGACCTGTTGCCTTTGACCCACATTTGAACTTGACATGTTTTATAGAACAATTTAGAAAAGGCAGTATTTTGTACACAAACGTACTATGCAAAATGTCAATTGTGGCTAGACGTGTGGTTAAGTAATGTTGCATAACCTCTAGCATGGACTGTCCCAATTTTGGGGCAAATTTGGTCTCAAAAGTTGCGAGACAATAAAGTCATTGAAAGGCAGGTTGTGATTTGTAGCGGTTACGTGGCAGTCCTGGATTGTGTACGGGGGAGGCAGGGGCCAAATTGACCCCCCCCCCCCAGTCAGAATAGTCAACCCTACTAGTTCATCTAAACTTTAAAATTTGGATTGATGGAGATACAGGATAGCAATTATTGTATATCTTGCTGGGGCTCAATATTCTCTTCAATAGACATTATACGAAGCCATGATTTGTGCATACCAACATAGGGTTCCAGGGCTGCTTCTGAAGTGAAGGTTGGGTATCTTTCTATCGCCTCTTCCCACGTCTTAGCCCCAACTCCCTTAGCAAACACGCTCTTCAGACTCTTCATTGCCTTCAGTTCATCGGCATCCGCCTTCATCTTTTTAACATTCAAAGACAAGGTCGCCTCCAGAAGAAGTGAATATCGCTCCTCTTCTGAGAGTCCTTGTAGCTTCATGAAACACTATAAAATAAGACAAATGAAAATAATAAGAGTAGTTATTAGTGCACGTGAAGTATTGTTGCTCACTGTCAGAAGACAAATTTTATTTGCATATATATGAACTATCAACTTTTTCAATCAAAGTCAATTCTTCTGCAAAGAATCCCCAATTCATCTATTGTTTGATTTGAATATGTAAAAAACTATTGCTTTAACCCTATTCTCACTTTGAGTGCAAGCTTAATGCGAAATATTGCAAGGACGTCAATACAGATTTGTTTTTATCACAAATTTGTTACTTTATTATAATTTATGCAAATTAGATACCTATTTTAACATATTCATTAATATTTCATTAAGTTATGAAGCTCAATCTCTTTTTTAAAGTTGCTGAATAGCATAGGCAACAATACTGAAATAATAAATAATGAAATTTCCGATCAATTCTTTTGTATTCTATTGTTTCATAAACTACTTATGTATCTATTGTTTTCATTTATATATGTGATTTTTTTCATGTTTCAAAAGTGTATCTTGAAAAGTTTCAAGACAAGTATGGTCAGGCAAAAAGACTAGAAGGCACAATTAACAGTGTTGTAAAGCAATTTAGGAAAAGCAGTATTTTGTACACGAACGTACCTATGCAAAAAGTTGATTTTATTGTTAATTTTTAGAACTCGGTCTCAAAAGTTGCGAGACAAACAAAAAAAGTCAGAAAAAGTCACCGGAAGCCGTGTCGCTATTTGCAGCCATTGCGCATCAGTCACAGATTTTGAACAGGAAATTGAACCCCCCCCCCCCCCCCCCCCTCCAGTCAGAATAGGGTATCCGCCAATGGTGGCGCTATATTACTTTATTTACTTTGGTTGTGATGATTTGATAAACTCCTTATAGCGGCTGAATAAACCACAATTCTCATTTGCACAGAAAACATGTGGTATGTGTGACATCCAGTCCAGCTCAATTTTTGTATTTTTCATATAGCTCATTACTCAGCAATAATATACATTTTCTACCAAAAAGTTATAATTTATTTGGTGTTTTGAACATTCGCAAGTCAAGTTTTGTTCGATTCTATGAAGAAAAAAAATGCTTTCCTTCATTACTCAAGATGATATTTAAATGTGTAAAAAAAAAAAAAAAAATTTAAAGCTTACTTACACATTGTTTCAAATCCTTTCCAGTAGATTCTCTAGTTGCATCGAAAAGGAGAGTGGCTTTCCTGTAGCATCTGTTTGAATAACTAGCCAACTGGAAAGTTGGCTCGAGAGCCCTCAGTGCCTGTAAATTACAACAAAAAAAGAAATGGATAATATATGCTCTCATAACCAGTTTGATTCTGAACATTCCAATTCATTCACTGCAATCACCATTGCATTACATAATTCACCATATTGTAATATGACCCCTCAAGTTAAAATATAAGAAATGTTAGAACTTTTTGGCTAAAATTTATGTTTCCAACAGTCACTCTTGAAAGCTCGATCATCTCAAATCAATCATTGATTAAACTCCATTTTGTCATGTACATGTAAGTTGGCTGAATATAACAATAACCTTTTTATTGGGGGGTTGGGTGATGTTCATGAGTTTTTATGCTGAACATAAATCTAATTTAATGTCCGATTCATCGTTTCATTAAAAAAAAAACCTACTTCGCTACAAGTAAAAATAGAACATTGAATGAATTCAGCATTTTATCTAGATGAAAATGTCAGATGAAAATGTCAGCTCTAGTGTTTAGACTTACATTGAAGGAGCCATTTTTCCCAAGGGCTAGGGAACACTTGCGTCTTGTCGAGGCAGTCATAGTGCAGGGCTCATCCTCCACATCAAGGTTGTTGTCATCGTATAGAATTGACCTGCAGACAGCAACCTCCTCCTGCAAGCACGGCTTGTCTACAGCAGGTTGCCCACACCTATGCAGTGATGCCACTCTCAATGCCTCAACCTTGTCCAGGTTTTGGTACACCCTGCAGCGCCATCCACGAGATAGATGTTCATATCTAAAGCAATCAGAAAAAGTATATTGGTTATAGGATATTGAGATGGGTAGGATATAGAAACATGGTGTATATATGTATCATGCAGAATAAAATATTGGAAAAAAGCTTACACGGTATACCTTTCCATGCAGTCACACACTTTTTAAGAAAACAAATATGAACATGGTACACAAGGGAAATATTCTATGGGATTTTATTTGAGTCAGGGATCTAAAAATATTTTGTATTGTCCTTAATATACCCTTCATTGTATAACTATAAATGGAACACCTCTCTATTACCATTTTTCTTCCCAAATGGTACATTGACTACCTGGGTAGCATTTCTTTTATGTTACATGCTTCCACTACATATTTGTGGACTGCATAATAAATGGAGAAAAAAAAAGACAAGTGATAAATGAATATGTTCTGTACATATAATATCGGTAAGTACATCACATAATCCCTTTAAAAATTTAACCTTTGTCTCATACACTGTAACTACAAAAAGAAACAAAAATAACATTAAAAAGCAATTGCAAAAACGGGTAACTTTTATAGAATAAAATACCTTTCATCGTCAACAAGATCCTTAGCTGCAAGAGCATAGCACACCCCTCCTAGGAGCTGGTAAGCTGTTCCAGAAGGGCCATCTACTGCGAGGACTGGAAGGACATGGGAGCTCTGGAAGTGGGTTGCTGCCTTCATCACGAACTGTTTGGCCTCCATCACTTCCTTCCTGGTACGTGGTCTCTGGAGATCCTTCTCGGGCTCCACAAGTTTTTTGAGGGAGATTTCAGAAATGCCTACATGTAAAGAAATAAAATTTCAGGTCAATGACACATTTTCAAAGATTGTGACATTTAAATCTTTAATGTTTATAAATAATATCCCCTGTGCAGAGAACAATCTACATTTTGAAAATGACACCAGGGGCCCGTTGCATAAAGACTTACTATTATGGTAACTTTGCCATTATGGTAACTACCATGGTAACCGGGCTCAGCAGCCAATCGAAATCAAGGTTTCTATGGTAGTTACCATAATAGTAAGTCTTTATGCAACGGGCCCTGATACATATTATTAGTAACTGGATCAAAACACACAGAGGCTCATCAGGGAAATTTTGTCCTAGAGCTATACAAAAAATATTCCTATAGCCCTTTTCAATTCAATCTCATTTTGCCTTATGTGGAAAATGCAACATATGAACATTGTTTTGGGGAATTGGCAATTAATCATTTTTCAACTTTATTTTGGTTTTAATCAGCAGTTGGCCATTTTACCTTCCCTGTGGCTATTGCAGAGGGGCATTAAATAATCAATTTGGCCCCAAACATGTACTTCATAAACAATAAGAAAAAGGAGATTGTAGTTTTGATGAAAAAAATGGAAATATTTGTGGTATTTGTATAGGAGTCCATTTAAAAATTGTTTGAAGTTATACAAAATCAAATAATAAAAGTGGAATGTCCCAATTTTATCAGGCTTTCAGTGCTGTTATATTGATAAACTATTTTGTACACATTCTCTCCATGATATTTGCATTTCTCTTTGATTTAAAAACTGCCAATCAATAACATCACATTTAAACTTAGTGATATCATGTAGAGAGAAATGTTGTACGTCTGGAATTATTAGTGAAATGAATTTTGTAAAAGAATGGAACACAAACTAACCTTGACATTTTTGTTCAATTGCTGCATCTGAATTCTCCGCCGAATGTTCAGAAGTCTTGTTTCGTCTCTTACGTTCTGGTGGAGTTCCGTCGCTGCTAGATCCAGAACTGCTACGTTTTTGCCTCGATTGTGTGTAAGATTGAGAAGGAAGGAGTTCTTCCTCTGATGACGGAAATGAATAGATCATGTCGTCATTAACGATCGCCATCACTGACAAAACATCGGTCAGGCTGTTCTCCGTTTTTTTCAAAGTCTTTGCCATGTTTGTGACACTCATTTGGCAAAACTTTGCCTGTGTAGAAAGACCATTACTAAAACAGACCTGGGAAGAAAGTAAATCGGACAAATACAGGCATTAATATAAGCTGCTTAATGAAATTATATTCATTTTGCTTTGACAACCTCACACAAAGATTATAAGGGATACAGTTGAATGTTCTACATGTTTGCCTAGAACTAGAAATATCACCGAAAGTGATTAATACTCACTCCCCATGTGTGTGCACGAAAAATGAAGAAGTGGTTTGATATATACAAGATTTTACAGATTTATTGCAATAATAGACCATTACCATGGCAACACACTTTCCGACACATTAAAAAATGTGTCTTGCACATAATCAACTCAAGACCAATATTTGTGCGAAATTTAATGAGCATTGCTCGAAAAATGAAGAAGTGGTTTGATCTGCAAGATTTTACAGATTTATTGCAATAACAGACCATTACCAATGCAACGCACTTTCCGACACATTAAAAAAAATGTCTTGTACATAATCAACTGGAGACCAATATGTGTGCCGAGTTTCATGAGCATTGCTCAAAAAAATGAGGAAGTATACATGTATATAGTTCGATCCACGAGATTTTCCCCCGATATATTACAATAATATGCCGTTCCCATGGCAACGCAGTATCCAACACAGTAAAAAAGTATGTCTTGCACATCTCCATCCTAAGACCAATATGTGTGCCAAGTTTCATGATCATTGCTCAAAAAATGAGGAAGTAGTTCGATCCACAAGATTTGCAACAGACTGACCGACTGACCGCCCGACAACCCGACCGTACGCCAATTCCTATGTACATGTATACCCCCTTCAAACTTCTTTTGGCGGGGGAACATGCAAAAAAAGATCCCTTTTTCCTTGAATGCCAATTTTTACTCATATTTCTTTGTTGTACATGTACATGTAGCTAGGGTAGATATGTTTTGCATAATATACAAATTACAATTCCCCTTGAGAAATCAAGAGTGAAGTTGTAGTCTGCCTGATGATCGTGTCATGTAACATACAACAAATGTGCATGCACAGGACATTCAGAAACTTTTAGTAAGTCGATTTCCTCCGAAATGTACAAACAGTACAGACTATATACCTCTATGTTTAGAGAAACAACCTATATTTTGCACTCTCATTAATTAGATGAATTTTCATTAATACAATTGCGATACAAGTATGGGATGTATAACTTTCAACAGTTTGCACTGCGGTAGAGTTTAGATTCTGCCCTCGTTATAAAGGAGAATAAACTCCTCAGAGACAATTGAATTGTAAGAATGCAGAAAAATTAAAGTAACATAAATGTCAGTGAAATTAAGTTGAAGCAAAAACAGTCAATTAATGAGTAAAGACGTGAATTTAAAAAAAAGTTATGATTACTAATGTTTAATATGGAGATCATACATGAAAAACTTTCCAATTTCTTTTGCAGATATTGCACTAAAATCACCTCTTTTATAGGAGGACTTGGACAAAAATTCTGTTCTATGAATTGACTGAGGAAAAAAATGAAATTCACATATTTTTGTACATGTGGGAGAGTTCTCCTTGTATGACATCACAAAAAGTGACTGCGTTGCCAATATGAGATATTCCATGTCATCAGTGATTGAAACTTTTAATGGTGCACCATCCTCTCAGGTTGGCTAGCACTAGGTGGGTAGTCCAGTAATATGGCATAAAGCTAGTCTTGATACCTTTACAATACATTGTACATTTCAGTATAAATTATACCTGTATAATTGGATTTATAATGGAAAACAGGAATGTATGGAAGGGCATTGTACTAATTTGTTACAAGTTTGGTAACATATTTGTGGTATGAATGTCATAAAGAATAGAGGAAAAATTTGTAATCATTTAAGTGTGCATATATTATAAGACTACATTATCAGGATGCTGCATTCTAGGTTAGGAGCCTGGACAGTTCGAGTACCACCGGTACGATTTCAGGACTCAATTATGTATACAGTTCTGTTTCTGTCCCGTTTAAAGCCAGTATAACCTATAGCACCCTTGTAAGGACCATCTGCATAAGTAAGTCGTGAACTATTATATAAATAGTGTATACTCTATCATACAATAATGAATTATATGTCCGACTAAATTACTAAATTATCCTGAGTCAAAATAAACCTGCACGAGGGATAATTTAGTATTTGGAGTTCATAGTCCAGTATTTATAGTGTACATGATAGAACATTCACTATTTATTATAGTAAATAGACTCCTAAATACAAACCCCCCTCCCATTCATGAATTTCAGATTTCTCCAAAAAGGGAATTAAAAAAAACATTCTTTAGAGAATTCTAGATGTGTTTGTTTTTTTTGTTTTTTGAGAATCCTGAAATTCTGAAGAAAATTTTTTTTGGAGACTTTTTTATTTTGTTTGGTTTTTGTTGAGAATTCAGAATACTTTCTTTCTTTCAAGAATTCATAAACTTTCATAATACAATATGCTGATTTACAGAAATACATTGTCAATCGCTATGTCAAAAGGTATAAGACTAACTTTGAATGTCGCCCAGTACATAGTCTAGCTAGGTTAATCCTCTTTTAAATATCTCTTTAAAAAATCTAATCTAATCTAAGATGGTTAATGTCAGCTTAAAGCTTAAAGGGAAATTGAATCTTTCATAGAAATTTGGTTTGGATGAATGTAGAAAAATCAAACAAATATGAGTTTTTAAAAGTATATACAAGTATGGAGACCCTCCCATTGGCAATGTGACCATGTATGTATGACTTAGTGGGGAAACTTTCAGTTTGTTAGGTATACTTTCCTACATGTAAGTTCCATGTTTAACCAACATTGGCCATTTAGAAAAAAAAGTACTTTGTATAAAAAACACTCTCTGCACATCACATCAGAACAAAAAATACAACACAAGGACAACGCAAAGCGTAGCAAGCCCTCGCTGGAAACAAACGGCATAATACATCAGAACAAGTTACATGTACGTCCATTAGACGGAATTAAGTTACTGACATCTGGGGATTGAATGAAAAGAAAGTTTACTACTTTACGGAATAACCCAAGACATTTGACCTTTGACCTAATGTACATTATTCCAAAATCAAATTTAGGCTGTATTTGATACCATGCATGTACCTTCATATCAAATTTCATGAAAATCTGTCAAACATTTTAAATTATCAAACGGAAACCAGTACGTGTTCACAAGATTTGTTACAGGCGGACGGAAGGACGGACAGTAGCGTTACTATTTTCCCCTCAGATTTCCTCCGCAAGGGGATTATCTGACAAACATTACTAAAGTTATCGAATGGCAGGGGCCGCGGAGCCGCGGGGATTAAGGGGGGCTGCAGCCCCCCACTTTTTTCAGTAGACGTGTACAAAAACGCGAAAATGACTATAAGATTGTGCTTTTTTGCATGATCCGCCCCCCCCCCCCCACTTTCAAAAAACGCTCCGCGGCCCCTGAATGGAAACCGCATATTCAGATGCATAGTAAGCTATTTTGCATATTTAATGAGCTATGACCTTTGACTTAAATACTCTGAAATCAAACTTAATAGGCTGTATGTTTATACAATATGTACAGTACCTTCATACCATATTTTATAAAAATCCATTAAAGGGGAAGTCCACCCTGAACTTAAGTTGTTTTTAATAAAAGCAGAACAGTGAGAGAAACATATCAGTGAAGGTTTGACGAAAATCCGACAAAGGATACAAAAGTTATGAATTTTTAAAGTTTTCATTTTGTGACGACGTCACATGCGAGCTGCTCTCCTATACGTTGTGTACTGTAAATTCCATAAATTGCCATTTTCTCAGAAAAATAATAATTATTTTACCTGTGCATTCGATATATTATCAGACACATGCTTTTATACACGCCTCTATGAAATAGATCCATTCCTTCATCAAGAACCATGAAAAGGGGGCAATTTATGGAAATTACAGTACACAACATATGGAAGAGCAGCTCGGAAGTGACGTCACAAAATTAAAAATTTAAAATTCATAACTTTGTTATCCTTTGATGGATTTTCGTCAAACCTTCAATGATATGTTTCTCTCATTCTTCTGCTTTTATTAAACCCAACTTAATTTCAGGGTGGACTTCCCCTTTAAACATCGAACGGAAACCACACTTTCGCA
Organism: Strongylocentrotus droebachiensis; assembly: GCA_035222895.1. Lineage (NCBI taxonomy): Eukaryota > Metazoa > Echinodermata > Echinoidea > Camarodonta > Strongylocentrotidae > Strongylocentrotus > Strongylocentrotus droebachiensis. The sequence continues at coordinate 417,552 of JAVYIG010000824.1, read as the reverse complement.
TATTTAAAGACTTATGACCTTTGACCTACATACTCCAAAATCAGACTCAGGCTGTATTTTGATCCATGTACCTTCATACCAAATTTCATTAAAATAAGTCAAACATTACCGGTACTTAAGCTATCGAACGGAAACTACATTTTAACATATTTAAAGACTTATGACCTTTGACATATATACTCCGAAATCAAACTCGGGCTGAATTTTGATTCCATGACGTCATACCAAAATTCATTAAAATCCATTGAACTTTACTAAAGTTAACGAACTGAAGCCATAATTTGCTATTTTCGCATATTTAATGAGCTATGACCTTTGACCTACATACTCTAAAATCGACCTTAGGCTGTACTTTATACCATGCATGCACCTTCAAATCAAATTTTATTAAACTCTGCAAAACACATCTACAGTTATCAAAAGAAAACCATTTGTTATGGAAGCACGGAAGTAAGGATGGACGGCAGCTTTACTATATCCCCTCTGACTTCATCCGCGAGGGGATAATAAAGTCTTCCACTATGTGTCAGGTATGTTTTAGCTATGTGACTCGACTGGACACACAAAATATGGGTAAACTAATTGAAGTTAGAGAAACCAATCAGTGAAGGTTTTGAATGAGTCAGAAATATTCAACAGGAAAGTCTACACAAATAATATATATTGATTTTTATGAATAAGCAGAAAAATCAGGTTGACAGCTTGATGATAGTTATCTGACAAAATCTGAAAACGGATTATAAGCAATGTTATACAAATTTTAATTTCCAATCAAACAAAAATCTACAACTCTGTGACGGACATGTAACTTAAAAATTCTTATCACATTTTTGTAGACGTTTCCATGGTAGTTGATAAAGTAAAAAATCTAAAAGTGTGTGAAAACATATGGCACAGGCATGAATAAATTGTGTTCAAGAAATTACGAATTCATTCAATTTTAGCACACAATAAAAGTTCATCGCAGAGTTTTAATTTGGGTTTAAAAAAAAACTTTGTAATAAATCCTTTATCAAATATTCACCAAACTTTTACTGATAATTACTAGATCTAGCTAGCTTGGGTCGGCTCCCAAGACGAAAATCCAATTGGATATCTCTCTGCACACCTGGATCTGTGCGATTGCTAATTAAAGAACCAAACATGAACTCAATCACTTTTCTAGCAATATTTTGAATTACATCCTGGGATACAAAAAGCTTTGAAGATATTTTGATTAAAAATTATATTGAAGGAAATTAATTTTTCCTGGCTCATTATATAATTTCATATGTTATGCAGATGCAGAGAGTTTGAAACCCTATATTAGTTTACCCAGATCTACATGTATTCATAGATCCATTTTTGCATATGGCATGTAAGTTTTTGCTGTGATTAGATGAAATAAAATTCATCGTTTTTGTAAATATTTTTTGTGTACATGTGTAACAGGGATATAATTGGTTACATTTATACTGGTCACAAGAAATAATTTGGTGGAGGCTAGGCTTCAAGACTTGGTCGCTAGTAGACAGTCAGCCGAACTGTCTCATGACCTGAACCAAGTCTGAATTTGATGTGATTTCAGTTTAAATAGAGACCTCTACCTAGATTTATAGTTGAGATCTCAATCACGATGGAGTAATAATTAATGGTTTAATGCTCTGTCAAACTCATTTCACATAGACTCTATTTGACCTCAACCAGAATATTTCTTTACATAGTGACAACTAGTGTCTTTGAACAACAAAATAGCAGACACAACTTACTTACTACTGACGTTAAGTTTTAATTGGCTTAGTCTAGATCTAATCTACTTAACTTAGACACTATAAAATAATATATATTCTAAGCCCGGGTCACATGCAACCAGCTCAACCAAACCAGTCCCAGCAAGCTACTATAGACTCTACTAGTACTAGTAGTACGACTATAGTGCTAGAATAGATAAGTGATATACATAAAAAAATAGGTCTAACACTAGTTTGTTAAACCGAACTTAGAGATCTGAGATAAATAGATAACTGAACTGACAGTTAACTGTTGTTGAGTTAAAGTTAGATCTTAATCCCTACGTTGAAAGTCTACGTTGCACTTGCACTTGCAGGCAGTGCTGCACACCATTTGAAATGATTTCATTTGCACTTGTCCAACAGTTAGAATGTCTATCAATCATGTCTTGACTTGCATTGTTGCAAGGTTGCATTTTTTTAAAGAGTAACCATGTCAGAAACACGAACTGCAGATTATTCTAGTAGGTTATGTAAGTTTCTCACCTGTATGCTGTCTTCAGTAGATGAAGTGGTAGCGACGCAAATCATGCTGATGACGTCGGGAAACTCGACATTCCTGTTTCGGCTGAATGCCCTCCGTCCATTCACTATCAGGAACAACTGGTTCTGCTTTCGCTCAAGCCACCACATGTTGAACTAATATAGTCTGGATCAAGGCACTTTTAACGAATCGACGATATCGATGACTTTTTCGAGCAAAATAGATGTTTACTAAACTAAAATGCCAACTAACTATATAATAGAGGAATGTTTGAGTATCTATACAAGTCGTCAAGGCAAGCTTAAACTGACAGAAAGCGAAGTGAATACTCTAGACTATTAGAGAGATTAGTAATGCTTTAAACACGACGGGGCGAATGCAGACTATTCATATGCAAATGAGTCTACACTATACCAATATAAGCCCTCGATCTATCACTTGTTATGCAAATTTTCGCACGCGACCATTGCCGATTGGTGTTTCGTTGTGAATGGGGGACAGGAAGTGTACCCCTTTGTTTATTTTGTTATGTAAAATAGAAGAGCTCAGTATCATCATCTAATTTCTTGAAGGCAAGCATGTAATCCCCAGGCACGCAGTGAACTTATTGTTGTTTTGTGATGGGGGGGGGGGGGGGGGGGGTTACTAGTTTGTCAAATAAATTGTAACTATAGCTGTGATATGCCAGTGCATAGCTTAATCAAATCGTTCATTGTAAACAGCATGTCATTTTTATTTTCAATTTTCAATGTAGTTTCAAAGCAAATTGGAAACATTTCGGCGATCCCTCATTTTCTTTTAAAGTTGACTCATAATACCATGGAGGACTAAGAGCTAGGAAGATAATTATGTTATGCCTTCATGACTGCATATTTTTCTCGCTTAGTTTTAGACAATTGCAGGCAGCAACCAAACAAGAAAGAAATTAATTTAATGATTTAGTTATTTGGCGCCCCATTTATAAATCATATCATATTTGACTCACTTTGGATGACTGGGCCGAGGTTTATTTATTACCCCAAAAGTATATGCGCCTAATCTTAGTCTCACATAGTGAGACATTTCTAAAAGAAGAAGAAGAAAAAAAAGAAGGAGAAGAAGAAGGAGAGGAAAAAGAAGAATTAAGAAGAAAAAGTTCAGAATTACAGAAGAAAACGGCGAAAGTCACACTCAAGTGACTGCGAGCAAGACTAGCTCTCTCAAACTGTTAAACAACCATTTCGGTTTTATGAATGGGGTGACAGAGCGTGGTCCAAGTACCCCTTTGTTTGTTACGTAACATAGGAGAGCCCAGAAAACATAATCCTAGACTTGTTGTTGAAGTTGTTTTTGTAATGACTTCATGTGTCAAGTTTAACTTATAATTGTAACAATGTGTCACAATCCTCTGGTTATCATTATTATCTATTATTCTACTTCTACTCCGATCCTAAACTAAAACCGTACGTGATTTACAACTATTCATATTACTACTGTCAGGGCGGCGGGGGGGGGGGGGGGGGGGGGGCATAAACCCAAATTTAATTTATAAAGTGCCCCAAAACGGGTACGAACAGGATTCCCCCCCCCCCCTCGAGAACAAACACACACCATCAAGGCGGAGTAACAGAGGCTGATTTCAAAGCAAAAATCATAATTTAAAAACTTTGTTGGCCGTTGATCCCTCATTTTAAAAGAACAGCGGTGGATCCAGGATTTGGAAATAGAGGGGGTGCAGACGGCAAATTTGAATAAAGAGGGGGCGCAGAAGGAAATTTTCTTAGTATGTTCAATGTGTGATTCTCAACAACAAGAAAGAAAGGAGGGGCTTGCGCCCTCTTGCGCCCCCTGCATGGATTCGTCACTGTAAGAATAGGTCTAAGCAACAACAAACATGTTAGTTAAACCTTCACTTCCAACACTTTTTATAATTTAATTTTGGAGCCCATGCATTCGTTAAATTCATTTTCTTATAATCTCCTTTAAATCTGCCCCTGATATATTTGAATGCATAATGCGGGCTTCATTTTTTTTCCCCTGAAGACCTAAAATTTGACCCGTGTTAAAATATATTATGAGGAGGGGGGGGGGGGGTGCTCAATCCGAGACCCATCCAAAATAAGCTAGGCTCAGTGATATCTAAACTCCACCGTAAAAACCACCCCCCCCCCAAAAAAAAAAAAAAAAAAAAAAAAAAATCGAAATGAAGTCATGCGAGCTGTTTTTTTTGTTGTGTTTTTGATAAAAGAATGATATCTGAGCTCCCCCCCCCCCCAATATTTTGGGGGAACTCATCACACGGGTGGAAATGTTATCCTTTTTTGGGAGGATCGAGAGAGGAGCTCAATGATAATCGATTCCCAACAAAAATATGGTAGACACAATGATATCTGAGCCCCCCCCCCCCCCTCAAAAAAAAAAAAATTGGGAGAGGGCTCAGTAATATTTGAGCCACACCAAAATTATAAGTGGCTTAGAGATAACTGTCCCCCACCAAAAAAAATTGGTGGTTGTTCAATTAATGTCTGAGCCACCCCCCCCCCCCCTCCGCACACACCCCTCTGAAAGATAGAAGGGGCAGGCTTAACCCCAAATCCGTCTTAGTTTGTTCCTACTAAAAAAAAAACCCTGCCCCTGATATATTAGAATGCATAACATGGGCACGATTTTTTTTTTGCCCGATAAAGACCCGAAATTTGACCTGTGTTAAAATAAATTAGGAGGAGGGGGGGGGGGGCTCAATCCGAGCCCCACCCAAAATATGATGGGCTCAATGATATCTGAACTCCACCCACAAAGAAAGAAAGAAAAAAAAATGAAGTCATGCGAGATGATTTTTTTAAAATTTGGATAAGAAATTATTTCTGAGCCCCCCCCCCCCCCCCCAATATTTTGTGGGAACTCATAACGCGGATGGAAATTTTTTCCTTGAAAGAGAATTGAAATTTGACTTTTGTTAAAATATCTTCGGAGGAGAGAGGAGCTCAATGATAGTCGATTCCCAACAAAAATATGGTAGACACAATGATATCTGAGCCCCCCCCCCCCAAAAAAAAACAAAAAAACAATGGGGTAAGGGCTCTATAATATTTGATCCACACCAAAATTATAAGTGGCTTAGTGATAAATGTACCCCACCCAAAAATTTGGTGGTTGTTCATTGTCTGAGCCCCCCCCCCCCCCCCATCCGCACACACCCCTCTCCAAGATAGGGCCATTAGCCCCAAATCCGCCTTTGTTCTTCGTATGAGCAAATTTTCAAACTGAAGTGCACGCGAGCTGATTTTTTTTTTCTCGATAGAGACCTAGCTGAAATGTGACCTGTGTTAAAATGTATTGGAAGGGGAGAGGGCTGTATATAGGGCCAAGTTTCGTAAAAATAATGCAAATCGTAAAGATGCATAGCCTACGTTACACACTTCAAATGGGGGTGTTTCCATTTGTTGACCTCACCTTACACCCCTAACTCTAAGCATAATCTTAAACATAACCCTAACCCTACCCATGTCAGCTAGGATGACAGGGGGTGTATACATGCAGGTAACATGTGGAAACACCCATTTGAAGTGTGTGAAGCCTGTGCACTTTACAATTTTTTTTTTTTTTTTTTTTTTTTAACGAAAAGTGGTCCTGCAGATCGAGGCTCATATAATTTTCGAAATGCAAAAAACCCAACAAATTAATGATTTAGTTTCTTATTACACCCTTTAGTTGGCATCTCACTTGTTCGACGTTGGAGTCGAGGGCAGAGGCACCTCGGCCTACGTTGTACTGTATAGAATTATATAGACTCAGACTAGCGGGAGTGGCGTAAACAAAAACAACAATAAAATAAAAGCTGGAGACTTGAGGTCGATGGATCGAACTCGATCTTGTAAAGTTCTAATTTTGAGGTTGTCCCAACAGTACAGCAATTAAATGTCTTTACCCCCACCCTCACCCTGCCCCCTCCCCCTCCCCCCATCCCGTACAACGAATCTTTAAATGCGCATCCCGCGTCCATCACAGACTGGGAGTAAGACTATGCGTTGAACCGATTTCTAAGAAGTTAATAATCCCGCACGGGCGATGTGTCGAGCTAGTTTCTAAGAAATTCCCACGGAGCGCGGCGGACATGTCTACCTACGTGTGTACTATACTTCTATAATCCCCATGTTTGGGTGTTTTGTAAACAATAGATTTCCCATCGACAGCACGTGCCGAATCTTGAATCTTGAATTTGTTGCACCCAAAAAGCTACGTTGACAGCTGTCCGAGGAGAAGAGTCAAGACTTGATTATCTACGGTACCTTCAGAGTACTGGCGTTGCGTTGGAAAGCGAGAGGTAATTTTACAATGCTTTTTCTTTCAAGTTTTACAGTAACGTTAACTTAATTAGATAACAGTTAATGTGTTACAATTTACAAAGTGTTACAGCTACTAGTACTACCACAGTGTTTTGTTACTTAGATTCACACGTTGTGCACTGTAGTGTACTGGGCGAGACGGAGCTAAGTTACGGTGTTAAACAGTTATTGGACTAACGTTGCTGTACTAATCCACAGTAGCTATAGACTCTGGCAATTTGGAAGTCTATTTTATGTTGGATCTAGATCTAACTTTATGTCTAGTATTAGTAAAACTAGATCTAGTAGATCTAGAACTTAAAGGTACTATGTCCCTTTTGCAGCCAACCTCAAATTCTGTAGAACTTTGCAGGAATTATGAATAGGGTCTAGCCTAGATCTATGTCATGTAGGCCTAGACCTATGTCCTATCTGTGAAATTTAAATGTTCCCAGGTCGAAAATCCCATAGAGACCAATAGAGACCATTAGAAAAATTCTATTGGTCTCTAATGGTCTCTGTTGGAGTCTATTGGTTTCTGTTGGACCCATAGAATTGAATCCAATAGAGACCATTCAAACCATCAGAAACCAATAGAAACCAATAGCACCCATAGAAACCAATATAAATAGAAACCAATAGGACCAATAGAAACCAATAGGACCAATAGAAACCAATAAGACCAATAGAAACCAATAGGACCAATAGGACCAATAGGGGACCAATATAAACCAATAAGACCAATAGAAACCAATAGAACCAATAGGACCAATAGGACCAATAGGACCGATAGGACCAATAGAAAACCAATGAGACCAATAGAACCCAATGGGACCAATAGAAACCAATAGGTCCAATAGAAACCAATAGAAACCAATAGAAACCAACAGCTAAATCTATCTCATGCATATTCATGATTACTTTATACGTGTTCACAGAACATTACATTTATCATAATTTGTTAAGCAACTTATGACAATGTACATCAATTTTGTGATTTTTATTTTCTTTCGGCAACTAATGACCAATAGATTATTTGTTTAATCATGTTACAATTTAATTCACGTTCTAGCAATAGATATATTGATTATAATGATTACTATAAAATACTAACCAAGAAACAATTCATGTATGTTTAATATATAGAATAGTACAAACCTTCGGTTAAAAAAAAGGATATTCTTAAACTCACTTCAAGTGATCTATACGTGATGGAGTTAATGCAATTGAGATTAGAATATACTTTTTATGGTGGACAGTTGCTAAAATCGATTTTGATTTATCATTATTGATTTACCAACAGAAGCCATTGGACTATTGGTTTCAATAGGGAATTCAGAATATGGGACCATTAGAAACCCATAGAAAGATCTCTAGTGGACCAACAGGAACCCATAGAAAATATCTAATGGACCAACAGAAACCCATCATAGAAGAAAATATCTAATGGACCAACAGAAACCCATAGAAGACATGGGTGGATGCTGGTCCAATAGAAGCTTTCTGTTGGTCCATCAGCATTTCTTTCTGTGGGTTTGTGTTGGTCCAATAGATATTTTCTAATGGTTTCTGTGGGTCCATCATTTCACTTTCCCTATTGAAACCATTAGACACCAATAGCTCTAATGGTTTCTGATGGTCCAATAGGATCGGATCCTAATGGAATTTCGACCTGGGTTAGCAGTGTCCTCATATTCAAATTATGCAAGGAAACCCGTTTACTTGCTAGACTTCACTGTCAGACACTACTGAGTGACTGACTGGCTTTTTTTTCTTCTTTGGTCATAAAATACATGAAAAGAGTTGTAAAGGGTACATGAGCATTTGTCTAGATCTACATCAATAACCCACTTCTTGTGATGGCCAAGATTAAACTGATTGAATCTTTGCGCAGCATAAAACGTAGACCTCTATGACCATTCGGTACAGTTGTCTGAAAATCAAGACTATTACTTTTGGGCTCTAGGCCTATAGCCCTAAAGTCGATTTGACAACTAATAGATCTAGTCGTTATTTTCCCACTTGAAGACATTTTTAAGCCCCACTTTGTTTAGGGAAGTTCTAAATTAGTATTATCTTTCAAATGCAGTTGGAATTTAACTTTTTCATTTTTTTGGCCTGCAAATGGGACATAGTACCTTTAAGTAAGAAGGAATACAATGTCACTTTACAAATATGTTGACTGGGCTAGGCCACTCATACACGATGTCAATACAAAGTATAGGCCACTCATAACACGATGTCAATACAAAGTATAGGCCACTCATAACACGATGTCAATACAAAGTATAGGCCACTCATAACACGATGTCAATACAAAGTATAGGCCTAACAGTTAGGCCCTGGCCGAAGTTAAAGTGATCTTTTTAAAATTTGATGGTCATAGATCTAGTCTACTCATAGTTTAGATCTACAACTGTATGATGGAGGTACTTTTAATCCACGCACTTTGTTTTGAAAGGCTAAAAAGTCAAATAATTTAACATTTTTTATCAACGTTTTTTCCTCATTAAATACTAAATATTCTGAGGATCATTTATAGAGAAAACTTTGACAGGAATATTTGGTGAATGTTAACTCTCGTGTCGATTACGTGACCGCTTCAATTTTTCTTTGACAAAATCAAGCGGTACATTAATCCACGCACCACAGTTTTAATACAGGAAATGAATGTATATTTTCGTTTTCTGTCTCAATGAAGTGTATTCTTGATGATTTCATGAAATCATAAAAATACAAGAAACCAATGATTTTCCCTCAAAATTGTTGTGATATCGCGATAGGCTTGTTGTTTTATTGTCTATCCAAAAAAAATGAGCGCATATAACGCGTCGCATCGCGCGTATTGAGGGATGCGTGGATTAATGTACTGCAAGTGCATGGATTAAGGTACCTCTACCATACTAATAATACAGTTGTTTATGAAGTCTTGAAGAATGTTGTATAAACCACAAATATTTTTTCAGGCATTTTTTATGGCAACACTTTCTTGCTGCTAACTGTGTGTTAAACTTTCGAAATTTGTGATTTTTTTTCTTCACTTTTTTGACTTGTTTAAATTTCTAGATGAGAATAGAATTATACTTTTTATAGATCTAACAAAGTTAGGTCTAGACCTACATATTACATCTAGATCTAGATCTGTTTACATTGTAGAGTATTGGCATGCACCCCCCCCCCCCCAAAAAAAAAAGTATCTGAAAGGCCCACTTTTTTTAAAAGAACCTATTGTAATTAATGTGGACCATTTATCAGGGGAGGATTAACAGGATCCTGTTAATGAGGATTATAAAAAGCGCTTAAAATGCCCTGTTTTCAGGTAACTAGATCTATATGAAAAAATTTCCGCTCGCATTATTTGTTTAAATGAAACCAAAACTAGAATTTCATCAATTATAATATATAATTTTTACCACAAGCTTTCCTTTGATACATAGATCACCAAAAAACGCCCACTGAGTACCCCACATCAAACTGGCAAATATTTTGAAAAATAGGCATTTGCGATGTCGTCTGCTATCAAGGGTGCTGGCATGTTTATGATCTGTAGTGAGACCCCCTACATGCAAGTCTGTGACGTATATTTGGACTTTGATAACATTCCATATTACCTTTAAAATTAATTAGATCTAGATACAATTTTGATATAAAATACGCTATACAAATACATAAAAATAATATAATGATAGAAACATTATTTGTTTTACTCAAATTTTAGGTTTAAACATTGCGATAGAATAACAGTTATATTGTTAGGAAGCTTGTAACTCCCATTGTGTAAGATTGGCTGCATACCAGCATATGAATGACTAGACTTCTTTTTCATTCATTATGCAGATCGTACAGCTGATCTAACACAACGGGAGTACTGTGAAAAAAAAGTTCTTCAACAATTACATGTATGTGGATAAATTAAGATCTACAAAGCTTGCTAACATCCTCGTTCTGATTAAACAGTTAATGTCATGATTTTCATGCAGTTTTCGGGATGAACCGTTGCTAGAATTTTATTTTGAAAGGGATTTTACATATTAAATATATAAATGCAATGCAAGAGGTTTCTAACACTGCACATTTCTTTTAAATTAATATACTACACAAACAGTTCGTTTATGATTGTGAAAGACCAGTAAGGGTTTGTCCATAAATACATGTACGTCAAAAATTGGGGGGAATGGAATCATCATGGTGCCGCCCAGGGCATACCAAAATGGCTTTGAATGCTAGCGTAATATTTGGTTTACACCTTTACATGTATGGAAATATTTAAAGAGGTGATTCAGGGATCATATGAAATGTGAAAATGCTTCTTTTTGCACACAGTATGCCTTTGCGTTTTGGCTTTTGGCCCCCTTTTTATAGGAAATACATATCCTGCTCATCAGGATTTAGAGGAGTGCATGAGCCTAAAATTCCCTGTGTTCAGGTTGCTTTAAATATAAAAAAATGACCTCGTGTTTTGCGCTCGCATGATTGATTAAGAGAAGGGAGGGGTATTATACATGTATGTTCATGGAAAATTTAAACTCAAAAAGTGCAATGATTAGCCTACTTGACTTCAGGTCACTTTATGAAAATTTCCACTCACGATTTGCACTCGCATTATTTGTTTAAGGAGATACATTCCCTGTTCATGAGGATTAAAAGGAGGCACTTAAAATGCCTTGCTTTCAGGTCACTCTGAAGAAAAAATGGTTAATGTTGGATCTGCCTCTGCAAACAGTTATTTTGTATCAAAGGTCCGTTTTATCAACTTACGCACCCCCCCCCCCCTGAAAAATCCCATTTACAGGCCTGCCTTACCATACCCATATTGGCAAAAGAGTACAAGGTTATAACTAGACCGAGGTATCTGTCTTCAGATACATGTCTAGGTTACAACCTCATATAGTGGATGAGTGGTTAGATCTATAACTTTACGCCTTACCATACCCATATTAGTAAAAGAGTACAAGGTTATAACTAGACGAAGTATCTTCAGATACATGTCTAGGTTATAACCTTATACAGTGGATGAGTGGAATAGATCTATAAATCTTAAACTTTTAGTAGAAGAATACTTCAGAGTAATAAGACTAAATTAGACATACATGTTCTAGCTGTTCAAGATCTAGTGCTTCATGCTGAAGAAACATGGCTGTTTTGGATCCACTGACAGAGTTGGAGAGTGCAGCTGAGCCTGATGATGCTCTTCCAAACACACAGATGACAGGTAAGTAAATTATGGGAAAGAATTCTTAAATAATGTGCTGTAAGTGAATGCAGAAACAAATGTAGCACAGCGAAAGTTTGCAAAATGGACATAGATGAGAACTAGTAGTAGTGGGTCTTTCCATAACCTGACACCCTAACCCTAAACCCTAGGGTTAGGATTAGGTTTAGGATTAGGGTGTCGGGTTATGGAAACACCCAGTAGTAGTAGGCCTACATGTACTGTGAATTTTCAAAGATCATTGTGATAATTGTGTAAATATCTTCAGCTTTCATAGCTATTGTTCAGTGTATTTTAAATTCACAGCATATTGAATTGAATTGAATTTATAATATTAACAACAATACTATTATTTATTATCATAGTGGTGTTACATAATACATGTATGCTGTAATGTTTTGGACGATTACAATTCCTAGTTTTTTCAGAGCTTGTTTTTTCCCAAAATTGTAAACAGATTTGTTTTGATGTTGTGCAACATGGACAGAAATTGAGCTTTTACACAGTCTGTCATGTTGTCTACATGTACAATGTATCCCTCATTTCTAGGAATAGCTAAATCCTTTCATTGACCTTTCCATATAAAATAAAAGAAGAGTGCCAAACAATGTAAACCATTTAAGCAATATCATATTTATGAATGTACTTAGGTCTCCAGACAGAGCTTGAGAGTGAAGCTGATGAGGATCTACATTGTGAGACAGGTATGTTCTGGGAAAATTCCATACAATGTTTTGGGGAAAAGCAGAACAAACTTTAAAGAATGAAGAAAAACTCAAAAACTTAAACATGACTTAAAGTATCATTGAAGAGCAGAAGACTTTATTCCTGCGTTTATATTGAAGTAAAACCCCAAATTTGAATAAAACAGTTCTATAGATTTGTCTTCATTTTGTAATGCATTGACAGAATTTGAGCTTTTGCTTTGCGTGTGCATGTTTATATTCTGCGTTCTGGTATTTAAGCTTCCTTTAAATGACTTTTCCGTAAACTAAAGAAGAGTGCCAAACAATGAAAACAAAAGCAATGTCCCCTATGATGAGTAGCTATTCAGCTCATACATGTAGTATACATAGTACAATAGACAAGATTAAGTGTGCTGGTCAATGCCTTAATTGGGTCATGAAAGTGAATACCATTTTCCTATTGCATCTGATTGTACATATATATATATATATATCTGCCTTACTGTTGTCAGTGTAGAATAGGTGGCCCACTAATTTTTTACAGTTTACACTATGATTAAAATTTTGTACTTACAATTTTCACTAAAATTCTTATTTGCTACACAAAAAAGATAATTAAAAAAGTATTCAATTCTATCTAATTCAGGAATGTGTATGTTTTTACAACACCAAGACAATTTGAACTACAAAAAAAAAGGTGAAATCTGACAAGATATCATACACGTACATGTATTTGCATGTCAATAATAAATATTGCAACTTTCCATTCACATTAACATTAAAGTTTCCTGTGAGCATGTCACATAGCTTGCCTGGTCTATTCTTTTTTCCCCTTCATTTGCTATATATCCGTATTGGACAGCACAAGTACAGCTGACTGTCTGCTGTCTTTGAAAAAAATAACACCATGCATGGTTTAGCAATTAGCATGGCAGGGCTTAATGTATCTGTAAAAGACAAGTATTATGCCCTTACCTACATTGTATTATGTTAAGCGTATGTGGTATACATGTACATGTACATCTTTTCATTTGAATTCCTACAGGTCCCTGGACTCCTGGTATCTTTATCACTGAACTTGAGAGTGATGCAGATGAGGATGCTTGCCATATTCCAAGGAAAAGGGGTTAGTGTAACATCACTTATGAGTAATTGGTGTTCAATAAAGCTGTATGAAATTTTGGGTGAATTGACACTTGGTCTACTCTCACTTTGTCTAATGCCCGTTTGGTCTCATCCCACATTGTCTAATATCCCATTTTGTCTATAACCAGTTGGTCTAATAACCATTTGGTCTAATTGCCACTTAATCCATTTCCTATTTCTTCTAATTCCCAGTTAGGCTATCCCATTTCGTCTAATACCCTCTTGGTCTAACACCACTTAGTCTATCTGATTAGATGAACTGGTAATAGACCAGATGATCTTTTGGCAAAATGGGGAAAAGTATTATAGACAAAATGGTAGTTAGACCATTTGATAATTAGACAAAATGACAATCAGCCTTAGTGGGAATTAGTCCAAGTGATGATTGGACCAAACGGCAATTAGACCAAAGTGATAGTAGACCAAATGGGTTTAGCCATGTTAGTGTTAGATGATGTGGGAATTAGACCAACTGGTAGTAGACCAAGTGGATATGAACCAAATTTTGAACCATGAGCTTATTTCAAGTCAATTGTTATCCATATTGTGACTGGGCCTTTTATTTTATTTGAGGGCAGGAAATGACCTGGGATGGGTGTCAATACCATACATGTATGTGCTAGACATTGAACAATTTAAATGATTCTGTTAGAAAAAGAGTATTTGTTGAGTAATCAGCATAATAACCAAGGCATGATGTAGAAAGACTGTAATTTGATCAGTATTGACCAGTTGTTTTTTAGCTAGTAGTCAATATTTGATGATATTTTTGCTAGCCTAAAAAAAGCTAGTACACACATCTCAAAGCAGTCAATATATCTATATTATATCTTCAAAAATATTTGTGTTACCAATCTGGTATTAAAAAAATGAGCTTACCCTGTTCTTTCATCCAACTGGCATGTCATTAGGGCTAAATGAGGCTAAATTTCTTTGAAAAAACTTCACATTTTAGCAAAAATTGATGTTAATCTTGGCCAAAACGGTTCATATTTTTGGCTCACTTTTTCTCACCACAAACATTTTAGATAAGACTTGTTATGCCTCCACCTCTGCCTCATGTTTTCGGGTTGTCCGTCCGTACCCCCCTACCCCCCCCCCCCTACCCCCCATTGGACAAAGCATGTTTTTATGTGTGTTGGTTTGAATTTTTTTTGTTAATCGGGGTCTACCAAAATCCTGCGCCTGCAACCCCCCCCCCCCCCCCCTTAGCAAAAAGCTAAGTTGAGTCAATTAAGATTTTTGTATCCATTTATACTGCAACATAATGATAATGATTATACAAGATATAGTTAAGTCATTCTTCATTTTTTATATCATTGCACAGGAAAAAAGAGAAGACATGTGACATTTCAACTGGAATCATCATGCAGTGATCAAGAGCAGAAAAAAAGAGGTACTTACTCAAACAATCTGATATAACAAAGTAATTCTTAAGGGTCTTTCCAACATTTGCCCCTGCGGTAAATAAGTTTGCACATTGACCCCCCCAAAATGGCGTGTAAACCGGGCAATCAAGATGAGCAATACGCATCGCAACAATGCAACATCCCATTTTCCTGGCATGTGATTGGTCAAATATTTTTGCCTCCAGGAACCAAAATAAAAATTGCTTAGGTTTTGATTGGAGGAGATGCTTCTTCGTATGTGAACAGTCTGATAGGTTTATTACTGCATCGTTTTCTCATTTACCGCGGGGGCAAATGTTGAGGAGGTTTACCTGCTCTTATGAGAACGGCCCTTTATTATAGTAGACGGCAGTTTTTTAATGAACCATGTAAGTACATGTATGATATTATTTAGAAAATGTTACCATGGCAATCGCCAAAGACTTCTGTAGGTAAATGGTAACAAGTGGATTTGACAACGGGATATTTCAATTTTGCATGGCGATCCAAATTATATTGTACTTCAAAGCAAGTAAAGTCCTTCAGAAGTTGCAACTTGAATAAATTTTGAGAATTTTACTTCATTCCATTCATACATGTACATAAGCTGGCTATGCCGCACAAAGATTTGGTTATTCTTGTAGGCTTTCATGCCTGTTTACAACAATGGAGACGTAACTGCTTTGTTTTTTACTTCCCCTTTTGCAGTTAGAACTGGTCATCAGACATTTATAACTGTCCTTGCAGGAAGATGTTGTTCAACAGATTGTCTGGCAAGAGTCACACGAGCAGATGCAGCTGCAGCTCGGATCGCTTTTAAGGAAAAGTCGCTGGGTGATCAGAGGACATGGCTGATGGAGTACTTCAGAACCCACTCTTCTCGGTCTGAAAATGAAAGTCTCCAATTCTCCTACAACATCGGTTTGGAGCAGGTGTGTGCCACAGCCTGGCATCAAGTCGTTGGAATTGTGAGGTCAAGATTCTACTACTGGCAGAAGCAGTTCAGAGGTGAGGTTCATATTTCAAAACAGTTTCTTTGAAAATTCATGGCCTTTGTACATAATGTACTGGGCAAAAAATGTACATAAACCCTAAAAGAATCTCCCATATTCATCCAACGTATTATTGTCCTTTTTTGTTTATAGAAAGCTTGCAGGTAGTTAAACTTGAAATACAGAGTGACTGTTGGTCATTCTTATTGGTTTGGCTAAAACTCTTTTTTCCTGGCTCATTTGTATGATATAAACCTCTCACAAAATTATAGGTAAAATTTCTTGTTTTGATATCTCAAAATCATTTGAAATAAGTTCATCTTCAGAAGAATATGAGAATACTGCATTGGCATTCAATCAGAATTGATATCAATTAAACACAATCTTATCTCTAAACAAATGAAGAATTCACTGTTGACAAAAATGCATTTTGCAAGATTTGACTTTCTACTTGGTCAGATATTCAGGTGTCCTGCATATTCCATGATTACATTATAAAAATTGGGCATCATTGTCTAGGGGAATGAACAGGCTTTCCAATGGTGCCAAACTGAAGTATCATTTAATCATTTAATACAACGAGAGATACCCTTTCTCAAACTTGAATTGCAGAACTTTTTGTGAGGGGTTTTCGTGTACGACAGCTGCATTATCTTTCATTACTCTTATGTAGCTTTAACACTTACTGTACTGGGGGGTGGGGGGCATCAGCCCACCCCTGCATTTTCGGGGATTGTGCTGTAACCGCTATTTGCTGTTTTTGGAAATCAGTAGGATGCGAATGCTAGAGAGTTACCTGACCTTTTGTGACCAAAGGTCAAGCCGAAAATTGAAATTTTTGTCATCTTGTCTACCAAACAAATGGCAAAGTGAAGTTTCTTGTTTGGGTCTATGAATCAGTAATGTTTCATTCTTTAGACTAGATTTATCATTTACTCAAACTGTAAATTGATCCAGATAATGATCTTAAGTATAAGAAGTCCTAAAACAATAAAATACATAAGAATTGAAAAACAGTAAAATACATTAGAAATTCATAATGGGGCGCCCAGTGTCAAATCTGACAGACATGGCGCAGTACAAATGGCCGTTATTATATTATTATTATTATAAAACAAGTATATGGACAATTCAATTATATGATAATGTCAAATAGGCTTTTAAGAAACTTTTTGCCAAAAAATAAACTCTGTAAAAGCAGCACAGCATTTATGTTCCTTGAGCAAGGCACTTTGTCTACATTGCTTCACCTTACCCAGGTGTTAAAATGGGTACCCTGTAGGATGCGAACGCAATGCAGTTGAATTGGCATTGTGTGCGCCTAATAGGTGACCAGCTGGAATGCTCCCCAGGGAGAGGAGATTGTGCACTGTAAATGCTGTTTTTTTTTTGTAATTGAATCCAATGACTGGGGCAATAATATGCTGTGAGCGCTTTGGTCTTAACTCGTAAAGCGCTTTATAAGAGACTGGTATTATTATTATTTATTTATGTAATTCATAATAAAAAACATATTCATGAATAGAATTTGCATAAATGACAAAATAAGCAATTTTCAGCCAAAAATATAGGTAAGGTCTCTTCCTTTGCGCAATATCTGAGGCGCATGCCGAGTTTTGTGGTGATCAGCCATTTTCGATATTTCTAGTTATTTCCATGCATGCATTTAATTTGTTGTGAATAGATGGACTGCTATACCCATTGCCTGCTAACTGCTTGAGGAAAGGACACAAGATTAACAAAACCCTAAACGCGAAGACAGAACTTAATGCATTTGCTCGTTCCTATGGAGACCGAATGCCTGACAGAGAGTCTGTAAACCTTCCACATGGGTTCACAAAGCGAGAGGTGTATAGAAGAATACGACAAGATAATGCTGAGGTTTGTTCTGAGACTCACTTCAAAAGGATTTGGAGAAAGGAAGAGCAGCACATCACAATCCCCAAGGTATTGTAAATTCCATTGACCCTAAACTGTACTGGATGGGAGTGAGTGGGGCGGGACGCTCAAAAGCTCTAAACATAGGTTGTTGCATACCATAATCAAAACCGCCATGTTTTCAGCAATGCCACTTCATTACTTTTTATTTTGACACTACACTACCGTAAGTTTTTGCAAAAACAGACAATTCTTTTATAGTGTCATATGACCCATCATGATTTCAGGTCAGTTTGTGTACAAAACATATTGCAGTTTTAATGCACTCCAAATGGGCCAATCGCCACAAAATTATGCAGAGATTTTGCCATTAGTTTCGCGGAAATTTGCTTATTTTATCAATAATGCTAATTTATGCAAATTATACCCCCGGTACAGTTAGGGTTAGACATAGATGAATTTATGATTCTTAGCCAGACGAAATCTGTTAAATTCCTGAGGCCTCTTGTATCTTTGTGTCAATATATTATTATATTAGTCTTATAACATCTACATTTATATGCATCAAGAAAACACATCCATAACATTAATTTTGTAATTAACAATCCTTCTCTTTGATATTTTTCTTTTTTTCTTTATAGGTGAACCGCTTCTCTAAGTGCGATGTGTGCACAGAGCTGAAAATGAAGCTTGGCAAGACAAACGACAAAGATGTTCGAAGACAATTGATTGCACAACATCAAAAACATGTAGAGAAACAAAGGTACAGCAAACTTTGATTAAAGCTTGAAGTTAATGTTGTAATTGATTTTGATGTACTTTTTTTTCTTTTAAGCATTTAGAATGAGGTGATCTGTGATCCAGTATTTTAAGTGCAACAAATGACAACCATGGATGTATTTTACATGTAGCTACAATATACAACTAGAGCTATGTCATTATATGCTTTCCTCATAGAAGTGAATATTTCAACAAAGATTTTGAAGGAGACAAAAACCGAGAAAGCTTAGAGGAATACTCAGGCTCCAAGATAAGTTGCTTTAAATAGAAGCGGCAAAATTGGAGAAAAATAACAGAACAAATTAAAAAATTGGACAACAAATATTAGCAATAAGAGAGTAATGAAATTCTTAATGGAAAAAAACAACAACAATGTTAATATATTTGAATAGGTGACCACAATAAAATATGGGCATTTGAACTGCCTATACGGATGTTTGGTTCTAATCAGTGGATATTTGACGTGAAAAGCCTATAGTAGAAGAAAAATACAATAGTAGGGAAAACAGGAGAAGAAATGTAGGCACAAGTTCATTACTTTAAAAAAGTATATTGGTCACAATTAAGTATCATTGATATAGACGTAAACCTAGCCAAGTCTCAGATAACACATTCAAATTACAATTTACTCGTGTATTTAAGGCATTAGTATTGGTTTTGTGATCAAAACTTCTAAGCATAGCATGACTCCTCATTGCTCTTTACCTTCTTTTCAGCAGCAGTGAGAGACAAAAATATTACAAACACATCCGCAAAGCGAAGTCACAGCCAGAGAAATACATGAGTGTAATCATCGATGGGATGGATCAGCACTGCACATCAATACCGCAACTCCATCCAACACCTAAAGCTCTGAGCTACAATGATCAACTGCACACTCACATCACCGGTGCACTTGTTCATGGAAGAGGTCAACACGCCTACATCGATTTTAACGAGTACCCACATGACAGCAACCTAACCATTAATATCCTGCTCAACATCCTGGTCCGTTATGCCGACTCTCTTCCACCAGTCCTCTACCTACAGCTGGACAAACACTTCTAGGGAGAATAAGAATCGACATCTCTTTTCTTTTCTGTCCCTGCTCCTTGAACTCAATATCTTCAAGAAGGTAATGTTTAATACATGTTCTTTTTAGTAATTAATTGTCAATATAAGTATTCAGTCTGTAATGATGCTTTATTTAATCGCAAAATGAAAAGGAAATTTTGTTTATTTGAACTTGTATTGGATGGATAAGAGAATGCCTTTGTCTTGGAGGTTCTTTTCAGAATCATGTAAAGGACGAGTCAGAAATAATGATATACCTCGGAAATTGCCCATTGTTTGAGAATAAACATTATAAATATTCACTTTTGTCAGAAAACTATTCACAGTTGACAGTAAATTAAAGTAACTTGGTAAAAACCCAATTGCACCAAAACCTTGGGTTTAAAAGTACATGATATTTTGTGAAGGGATATGTAAATATAAAAATGTTTGACATGTACTGGTAGAGTACACTTTCCCGCTGCATGCAGTACCATTGCTGTTGGGCATCTATTCATGAAACAGCGTTTGAAAGTGGGTCAAACCCACTCTCTCGAAGTTGTAGTGTGAGCAGGAGAGAACAACGATGCAGAAAGAGTGTGAAAAAAAAGAGAAAATATTCATGATTACAAATTATTTTCACCATGGCAAATTTCCAAGGTGAATCATTATTTCTGACTCACTTTTTATGATGGGGGATTTTGCGCTATTGTATTGTTGCATATCTTCAGTTGATCCTCTGTTTTAATCTATCAAATACATTTACTGCCCAAAATGTCTGATATGTGTAGGCATCATAGGGTTAAAAAAAGATATTGTGACTTAGAATTATTTACTTTACACAGATACATGTATACCAATGGTAAATAGTGTTTTGGGTTTTTTGTTGTTGGTCGTAGCCTATTATTCTCGGAAAGATTGAACCCTATGAACGGGAAAGAGGTAGTGCACATTAGAAACCATGGGCAATATAAAGTTGTCATCTTTGTCATCAGTGTACATATGATTTGTAAAGCGTAAACAAAACAAGCTTTGATAAATATGTTTTTTGTTAGATAAATGTTCTGATAAATGAAGAAAAATTTCAATTGAATAAATTATCCCTCATGCTTATTGGGTTGTATCATTGAGGAATGTCCCTAAAATTCAATTTATTCCATACTGTTGTTCACCTTATAACGTTTATTGTTTGCATTTAGATCAAAGTTGGCTTCTTGATGGTCGGTCACACACATGAGGACATCGACCAGTTCTTTTCAAGGATTGCAACTCACTTGAAGAAAAGGAGCACCCCATCTTTTCCAAAACTTCTGCAAGCTATTCCCGCCGCTTTCCACAAAGCTCACTGCCCTACAACAGCGGAGCGCATCTTACACCTCTTTGATGTTCGCAAATGGCTTCTTCCCCATCAACACAGCATGTGCTATCACAGTAAACCACACATATTCAAATTCGCACTGCACCAAGGAAAAGCCACCCTACAAACAAAAGACTGGTCAACTACACCACATTGGAGAGACACCACTGGCATCAACCACATCCTGTCATCACATCCAGACGGACAACCAACATTGGTAGAGAAGTCATTTGCGGACATCAATATCATACATCTACCAGACAAGCTCCAGCCATACTTGGAAGAAGTAGACATTGAGGCATGGAGGTCCCTCTATGAGCTACTCACCTTGGAAGAGGAGGAGAATGAAGGTATCATTTCTGTCATTTTTTAAACTTCCAAAATTGATGGTGTTATGGTATTTTTTTCCATCACCTATGAAACATTGAAAAATACAATGTAGCATCTTCAAGCTTTATGGCCCAAAACTTTGACAATTTGTATTGAAGTCTTGACTGTTACACCCCTTCATGGCACAATTCACAAAAAAATCTTAATAGCGAACTAGGCTAGTGGGACACAAAAATATTGGTTTATCTAATGCATATAACCATTGACTACAAATCAAATGGATGGTGGTCTATAGAAAAAAGAGGAATGGCTGTTTTACAGAGAGCCAGCAAATTACGCGCCAATTTATGATATTTGATTGCCTCTCACAAGGGAGCAGCTGAGTCAGCAGCATAGATAAACCTGAGAGGATATTTTTGAGTTTTTCTCCACTCATTCTTTAAAAATTTTTTTTTTTAGAGATAGATATTATGGTATTGCTATTTTTCGAGATTTAACCCTATAGCCTGGATGAGGGGGGGGGGGGGGGGGGGTGGGGGGTGGGGGGGGGGGGGGGGGGAAAGGGGGACTAATTGGCCCCCCCTTAAAACATTTTTCACAATAACTATTTAAAGCGAAGACATTCTGCGCTGAAATTTCATGACTTTTTTCCTTCAACATCTCGCGCAACAACGCCCGGGCATGCAGTTTCCTATGCTACACATAATTTTGTACATGTACTTGCACATCGGACCCAAAATAGCTCAAAAACGTGGTTTCTTGTAGAATTTCAATACAAATTGTGTATTAGCTAATATTTTTAAATGTATTATTATATCTGCTTTCACAGATTGAAATCTATTTCGTTTATGCTAGTATGATCGCATAAGTGTTGCCAACAAATTTCATTGAAAAAACAATAAAAAATGAAAAGGTCGAAAAACAGAGAAATTAAAAAAACAATGAAATACATAACTTAATTTTGATACTGGATTTTTTTAAAGTACGCTTGTTAAGAATAATACATAGAGTGTCTAGATCAAAAAGACAGCACATTTCGAGCTGGTTTTGAGTGATTTAGAGCTAAAAAAAGGTCTAATTTCATGCTTAAATTAGCATAATTAGCATAATCGATTAAACAAAATATTTTTCAGAGAGATTAATATACGATTTTGGAGATTATGTTGCAGGTGACGATTTCATCACGATCAGGCAGTTGAGGGGCGAGATCTCGGGGGTGGGGGGGGGGGGGGGGGGGGGGGGGGGGGGGGGGGGGGGGGGGGGGGGGGGCTAAAATTAGCACCCCCCCCCCCCCCCCCCTTTGACACTGCATAGCCCGGGCTATATAGGGTTTTAAAAAAATATATATATGACCTTTCAAGAGATTAGGTCATAGTATCATTAGATAAAACGATTATTATTCCAAGAATTTGCCACTATATGTTATATAACTGGATGAAGGTAATAACAACCTATCTAGCTGGCTGATCATAAACTTTGATATTTTAGCACACTGTTTCTTACATCAGGGCTATAAATACATTTCCTTTGTGTGTTTTAACAGAAGATTCAACAGTGAGATGGCCTATATGCGATCTACTGATAATGGCCAAACAACCAACTGACAGACCACAGCTTGAGGAGCATGCTTGCAACACAGAGGATGAAACATTCAGACAGGTACATGTTTCATTAATATGTCCCTTAATTAAGACAAAGATATTGTGAACCATATTTAGTATTAAATGTATTTTAATCGTTATTTACAACTTGAGTTGCTTTCTAAAAAAAAAAATGTAAATCATCTACAATGCTGCATGACTAACACACTCAGCTTAATTGCATCTTGAGTGCAACATTATTCCCTAACAGAATTTACACTCTGTATAGTCTTCACACAAGATCTAGCCCCTAATATATATACATGTAAGGCCCTTTGCATAATTCCAGTCATTACAGTAATTACAAGTCATGCCGAGTATTTTGGGTCAGGTCATGTCAGGTAAGATTAGCTTTGGGTACTAGTGATTGCTATACGCTTGTGCATTAGTTGCAAAAGTCTTCCAAATTTTTGTTGTTTTTGTTGTTTCTTGTTTTTTTTTTTTTCTTAAACATCAATGTGAGCACCTCAAAAAATTGTAGTTTATCTGCATTTACGTAATCGTAGGTATCGCACATCTGCATTTCTGCATGAATTGCTACAATACACAGACAATGGGAAAATCGTCAATTTGCACGTTACCCGATGGTCAAAACTTTTTATATTTGGCATCAAAAGATGCGCAAGACTCTATGCTATAAAGTCATGAAAGCTCCCGGCACAAAAAAAAAATATCCTTAAACATATCCCGGTGAACGTACAGCCCTTTTAGGTTAATTGAAAATCAAAAAATACAAAAATAGTAGAAGTTTCAAACAATATTTTCTGATTTTATAAAAGAAAAATTATTTATTAGGTTTCAGAAAGAATTACTATAATAATATGTTTATATGTTGTAAATAAAGTGTACATAAGGAATTGTCTTGAATCACTGATAATGTATGTAGTGGCACTACACTATTCGTTTTCAATTCACTTTCTTATTTTATTTATTTTACTTTCTTTTTCTTTTTGTTAGGTTCACATAGGACCCAAAGTAAAGGAACAGAGGACAGAAGTTAGGGAGAGAGACATGGTGGCAACATATCTCCCAGAGTACTCGACACACTGGCCTCAAGTTGGCTGCATTCGCAGTGTACATGAAGACAAGTCCCTACAGATCGAGTGGTACACAGGAACCTTGACTTCTAAGTGGAAGGAGGTAAAGGTACCAGTCA
This sequence comes from Strongylocentrotus droebachiensis, assembly GCA_035222895.1. NCBI lineage: Eukaryota > Metazoa > Echinodermata > Echinoidea > Camarodonta > Strongylocentrotidae > Strongylocentrotus > Strongylocentrotus droebachiensis. Next base: position 393,398 of record JAVYIG010000824.1, on the reverse strand, counting down.
AAGGACAAAAGGGCAGGAAACAGCTTTGGGTTGAGACTATTGATTCTAGTTCTGTGATTCTCCCTCCTTTCTCACTGACTGCTGGAGAAAAACTTCCTCTTCAAACAGTGAATGGTTTGAGAGAGAAGCACAGTAGCTATTTTCAGTAGCTTTGTAGATCCTAGCTTAATTGGGCCATTGTAATTGCCTTAGCTATCAAATAATTGAGCAAAATAGTAGGCCTATTGGTTTCAATAAAATTGGAGTAATATTTTTTGGGGGTGGGGGCTGTGAAGCACAAGTGGAGGAGCTTTTTAATTTCACCAGAGGGTCCTTAGTACAAATCTTAGTTGCATGAGATTTACAATCTATATGATTTAAACAGATGTAATTTTATCTTTTTTAATATTACTGTAATATTTTGAATTGAAAACTTACAAGCTTATTCCGCTGCCAGACATGGCCGGATCAGAAAATGTACAAGTAACGGATGGTACTTTTGTTTAATCCGTCATGCGGCTGTCACACTTGAGGAACGGATGTCGTTTTTTGGCATCGGTTGATATCCGTTAAAATGGTTTCATGTCCTTTTTGTCTCGCCTGCGTAGCAGGAGCCAGGCATAGGCGTCACTTTTTACACCGGCGGTGTCGGCGTCAACAATTATGTTGTACACCCAATAACTTTCTATATCTTCGAGCTAGGATCACCAAATTCTTACCAGTGGTACATTTCTTGAAGACTCAGGTCAAGTTCGAATATGGGTCATGGTCGACAAAGTTCAAAGGTCAAAAGGTCAATGAACTTAATATACAAAGCTGTACTTATGCTGTACACACAATAACTCTCCACAGCTTTGAAGTAGAATCGTGAAATTCATACCAGTGGTACATCTCTTGAAGACTCAGATCAAGTTTGAATATGGGCGATATCCGACAAAGGTGAAAGGTCAAAAGTTGTTGTTGTTGTTTTCCAGTTTTTACGGCACTGTCAAAAAGTCTATGAACTTTTTATTAAAAGCATAGTACACACAATAACTTTCCATAGTTTTGATCAAGGATTGCCAAATTCACACCAGTGGTACATCTCTTGTAGACTCGGGTCAAGTTCGAATATGGGTCACTCGTGTTCAACAAAGTTCAAAGGTTAAAAGGTCATTGAACTTAACATACAAAGCTGTATACACACAATAACTTTCCACAGCTTTGAAGTAGGATCGCCAAATTCATACCAGTGGTACATCTCCTGTCTGGTAAAAACTTATACGATTCAGAGAACAAGTGTCATGTATAAACTTATACAATTTAGAGAAGAAGTGCCATGTATAAACTTATACGCTTTAGAGAACAAGTGTCATGTATAAACTTATACGCTTTAGAGAAGAAGTGCCTTGTATAAACTTATACGCTTTAGAGAACAAGTGTCATGTATAAACTTATACGATTCAGATAACAAGTGTCATGTATAAATTTATACGATTCAGAGAATAAGTGTCATGAATAAACTTATACGCTTTAGAGAACAAGTGTCTCGTATAAATCTATACGATTCAGAGAACAAGTGTCATGTATAAATTTATACGCTTTAGAGAACAAGTGACATGTATAAATTTATACGATTCAGAGAACAAGTGTTATGTATAAACTTATACGCTTTAGAGAACAAGTGTCATGTATAAATTTATACGATTCAGAGAACAAGTGTCATGTATAAATTTATACGATTCAGAGAACAAGTGTTATGTATAAACTTATACGCTTTAGAGAACAAGTGTCATGTATAAATTTATACGATTCAGAGAACAAGTGTCATGTATAAATTTATACGCTTTAGAGAACAAGTGTCATGTATAAATTTATACGATTCAGAGAACAAGTGTCATGTATAAACTTATACGATTCAGAGAACAAGTGTCTGGTATAAACTTATACACTTTCGAGAAGAAGTGCCATGTATAAACTTATACGCTTTAGAGAACAAGTGTCAAGTATAAATTTATACGATTCAGAGAACAAGTGTCATGAATAAATTTATACGCTTTAGAGAACAGGTGTGTCATGTATAAATTTATACGATTCAGAGAACAAGTGTCATGTATAAATTTATACGCTTTAGAGAACAAGTGTCATGTATAAATTTATACGCTTTAGAGAACAAGTGTCATGTATAAACTTATACGCTTTAGAGAACAAGTGTCATGTATAAATTTATACGATTCAGAGAACAAGTGTCATGTATAAACTTATACGCTTTAGAGAACAAGTGTCATGTATAAACTTATACGATTCAGATAACAAGTGTCATGTATAAACTTACACGTTTTTAAAATCTCATTGATATGTATTTAGTTGATTAATTCATTGAATTAATCAATATATATGTATTTGAATTTTGATACAGTATACATGTACATGTAACATATATTGATGGACAAATAAAGGATACCAATGAATATTCATTGGTTTTATTTAATTGGAATCAGTTGTGTAATGCAGTTCAATTTAATGCTCTGAAAACAGTGACTAAGTTAGAGTTTGCAGAGAGTGTTGACATGTGTTAATGAAAAGAAGCTTGATTCATTATTTTTGTAAACCTTTCTTTCCACCTGATATTAACAATTACACATTTTTTGCAAGTTATCTTTAGCTTTTTGATAAACATAAGGCATCAATTATATTGGAAAAATAAAGAAAATATGTGAAATTGGCAGTCCATAATATGCTTTTTTTGTCCAGATTGGAATAAATTACTGTTTTGATCGTTTTCTATGAATTTCATATTTTTTTTTAGTATGAGGACTATCGCCACTGAATCAAACGTATTCTATTCAATTCACTACTGCTGCTATTTCTACCATCATCAGTTAGTAATTGCTTCGCTTCTCAAAATTTGTTACCACCCCCACCGTAATTCTCAGAGTCCAATCTCTTCATATTACATTTTTGTTGGTAACTTTATCGACAACAAATACCAAACGAGACAGTCAACGTGTCATGACCCGGATGTTATACATTTTGGTTAACCAAACTTTAAACTAAAATTGTGAATCATTGTCCTCGATACCGTACAATTTTAGATATAAAATAGTATTCTTATCATATTATCCCACCATAAGAGAACAGCTATTAATCAGTTTTTATGATACACGGGGAGAAAGAGAGAGACAGAGAGAAGGGGGAATGTAGAAACAAAATAAGAGCAAGAAACTTGAGACAGTGAATAAAGTAAAAATAATCAGTTGATGGAGACAGAGAGAGAGAGAAAGATAAAAACATGTTAGTGAAAAATAACCCAAATAAAACGTCAAGAGGTTAAAAAAAAGAATGATTTTTTTCCAAAAAATTGAAGAAAAAAGACAGAAAGATGCGTAGCTTTTATTCATGGTAGAAAGAGGAGGGGGTAAAGACAAGGTTAAACTGAACATCATTCTGACTTTATCCTCCAAAATAAAACTTGATTTTCCCATGAAAACAAATACACTTGACCTTTAACTTTGAGTGAGATATTTGCATATCCGTTCTAAGTAAGTAGCAGTATAATATCGAAGCTAACACACATCTAACTGCATACGTCGATTGCATGCAAAATGACTGGGTTGAGACCGCCGTCCTACTTTTCACATAATTTATCTCGAGTCATATTACTTAGATTTCTTATTTGAATATTTGGAAACATCCTTCGGCTGATACATTGGCAAAGCTGGTCTGATCTACACTCCAGTCTTTTTCAAAATGACAAAGTAATATCATACAAAGTTACCAAGTAAAACAATCGGGAATAACCTCAATGCCAATCTAATATTCAAACAACTTTTTCCAAGAGCTACTCGTTACAAATTAGGTTATAAAGCCTACATCTCCAGAGCCTGTGTGGAGCACTGGACGGGACTTGTCTTTGTGTAGTGACCCGATACGAAGAAGAAGATCTCCTTATTTAGTATGTTCACATTAACTTTAGAATAGGCATACATTTTCTGCAATTTAAATGCATCAATCAATATTGCCATGTAAGATTTACCTCACAAGCATAATCATTTCAAATCAATGTAAATACTCCTGAATAAGTCTAGATAAAACAATAAATCAAGTCTATTAGCACAAATGAAATGATTGGACATGCATAGAAAGCCTTTACAGGGCCTAAAGTTAATTGTCTTACATCATATTCAGTCGAATGATAGTGTACCAAAGTGAGCAATGATAATGTAAACAGATTTTCTGCGTGACATAACTTTCCACTAGATACTACTGAAAAATTCAATTTCGCACTCATACATCATTTCAGGAATCCTCAATATTACACAAACTTTTATATGTGAACATATTTCCACCAAACATTCAACCAGGGATCCAAACAAAATTCAATTCTACAAACATAGGCTACATACATAAATTCAAGATCCTTGAATATTACTCAAAATCTAACATGCGATGGTTTATCTTTCGCAATATTACGTCAAAAAATACAGAAATTTAACATCAGGTAAGTCCAAAAACTGTTATACTTCGCTCTCTCCAGCATCACTGTTAGAAAGTATATCAACATTGTCCATCAATAATCGTTTTGCGCCACCAAGCGCTCATTTTCCGATAACCGCTTTCCCTGGCGTCACCATGGTAACGTCCGACTCAACATCACCGCATCCATCGCTGAGAAACGTAGTGTGTGTGGAGTATTACGTTCTATAGGAGAATAACGACCAGTTTAGAGAAGGGATCGTAGATTTTGTTTTAATGCAGGCATTAGATTGCAGCTGAAGCATCATTTTATCTTGCAAATGTCAGCAGCTAGACATCGCATAACCATGTTCAATAAAAGTAGAACAAATATTAAATCTTCATCATTTTATCACGGCCTCTCTATGTACGAATACGATATTACATAAAAATGAATAGCCCCTAATAAAGAGACAGAAAAATAATCTATGATACGTGATGCTTCATAATCTCTTTCATGAAAAGAGTTGCGATAAAGGCCTTGTCATATTGCGTTTGTGGTAATCCAATCGCTTTATTCGCCCTAGTTTCTGAACTGTTCATAATTCATTCACAGCATGATACGTGGATTCACGGAAGAAAGCATTGATCGAACCTATTGCAATATTTGCCTCTTATCAAAGTATTCTCCCTTTCTCTACCTCCTCCTTTTTCTTTCTCTCGTGATAATTCTCTGTATGCCGATCGTATCTTCAGCATTGAGCACAAGTTCAGTTTCAGAGTTCAAACACAACTATTGTATTGTGTATAGACTAAAGATATCATGACTTGTTCGGATATTGTAATGATTGTTTCATCGTTCTATTCACACATTTGTGAATGTGATGCACAAGGCACATTACTGTTTTTTATGATTGTGTTAAAAGGAAAAGGAATTTAGATTTCCCAATAAATTCGGAGTATATTCCGAAGTTGTATCATACCCTGACGGCGGCTTTGCCAGTTTGATGTAAAAATCACGCACGTACAATTATTTACCCCTCACCCACACGATCGCACAGCGCACACACATTCACCCCACGTACCCAGGTCATGTTGAATGAATATCATAATTATATTTATTCCGAATGGCAACCAAATCTTCATTATTCCATTCATTATACACCATCCCTTTTCGCTCATCCTCTAGTGACTTCATGGCAATACGATTGTGATCAATGGACCATCATCGCGGGGATCATCGCATTGTCACCGTTTGAGCCATCGGAAACACGGCATCAATAATGAAATATCGATCAATAATTCACCCCAACTCTCTCTCTCTCTCATACTCACAAAATACACAGATCACCCATCTCTATTTCTCTCCCAGTTGCTTTCCTTAAAGATAAAGTCGAGTTTTGATCATGCTATTACATTTTGAAAGAAATTGCATGGAAAGCAATATTATTGAAAAAGGTTGATCACGTATATAGTTATAGCACATAAGAATTGGTTAGTGTATATTGTGAGATTTTGGAAGCTTCAAAACGATAGAAAATGTCTAGGTCGTGCTGAAAGTCACACAGATATTATGTGTGGAACTGCACGCGGCATGAATATATGGTTCAAACATCTCGGTTATACTAACACATTATATGGGGGCATTTGAAGAGCCGCCCTTTTCAGGGGACATTTCTACTGTGATATTCTTCTACGCTAAAAATTATTATGGAGAAAAAAAAGGAAACTCAGACATGACTTCCCCCCAGAATTCAACCTTATCTTTAAAGCTGTTATATTTCAAGGTGTTCGCGTGAGTAGCGCCTGGCAACGAGCCCAGATCATATCGATTGCTTCTGTTCTCATCGCAATCCTTGCATCGAAATAATCGTCCTTTTCACTAACATTCTCATTATCCCGAAATCAATTTATTCTCTACCCCCCCCCCCCCCCCACACACACATACACTGGCTGACCTTTAAGAGTTGAGGCACAGCCGACCCGGATGCCCTCCTTTTACAGTTTACACCCTATATTGGTATTGGTACATCAGGTGCATAACCCCCTAAGGGTTCGTATTTCATGTTTTTTAAACGAAGGGACCAGAAAACTCACCCTATCTTCTATGCTTGCCTGTCCGGAATAATATTTTTAGAAAATTGGAAACGAAATTGTTTGATTATTAAATATAGATTTTACGATATTTTATCGACCTCTTGCAGCCTTTAACCAAAATCACTGATCCCCCTGTCTATCTCGTCCCCCCCCCCTCTCTCTCTAATTCCCTACCGCGATGCAATATGTCCATTTGCTATAATCATCAACACCTTTTTCTCAGGTAAACAAAACCGGCTTTGCCAAATATTTGACTTCAAAGATGCGTGTTGCTTGCCATATAGCTTTCCGTTCCGCATATTCATCATTAGCGATTCAATGTTTCTCTAGTGCCAGCAATCCTCCTTAGCCCAATCCAAAATGACAAAATGAAAGCCATCAGTCTAACAAATTTGCACTCATTATTGTTGAAAAGATAAACATCATCTGCCAGAGGAAATAGAAAATTAATACACGTATAGAAACTCGGAAGAGTACAAGGGAAAAAACGTACACAAGACTAGTCATATGGAAGGTGATATTATTAGATTCAACATGTGGTCCCGCATGTACATTTCTGCGCTGTTGATTTCAAAGTATTTCCCGTATTTCAGATTTGTACAACTCTTATAAGCTGAGCCAAAAGTTAGAATTTCAGATTTACCAGTCGGACCAGGATTACATTAAAGGCATTTAATACAGTGATCAACATAACTGTCTGAATTTGGTGGAAAGGGCTGGGTGGGTGGTGTGTTTTATTATTTGCGACCCTGCCCTATAAGTAAATGAAAAGCAGAAACCTGAAACTCATCCAATACTCCTTTTTAAAACCAATAATCAGAAAGTGTACAATCATTTCTTAGGATACGTAAACTAATTTGTTACCCGTCTGTTCACAATCAAAGCTTTTCGTATCGGGATGATTTCTATGTACTATTAATAGACCAACGTTGAATAATGTCCTAATGAATTAAATCAAATCTCACGCTAAGTATGCCGGTGCGTCTGAGTCACCAACTTATTAGCAATGAATAGGTATAATTATCTCGATTCCCTTTAAACTCACACGAAGTTGAACCCGCGTTCAAACACAAAAAACAACCCTTGTTCACAAAAGTACACATACAAACAGATCGGGGAGGGTAAAGTTCTAGCACGCTTTTGTGCATAAGTTTCGTCGATTCACTGTAATAACTATATATTCCAACAGAATAACCCAACCACAAGCCAAACGAATTCCACGATGATCATCTAAATACTATTGCCCGGGTCAAGGTACAGAATCCTGACTTGGCTGAGCACACAATCTGAAAAGACAAGGCACAAAACAAACTCCAGCGTACACAAAGACCGAAATCGTGTGGTTCCAAAAAACACTGTATTTTTTGTATTTGTTCAGAACCCCGCACCCATTCGTCCATTATTTTGTACTCGTGACCCGTTCATTCTTATCAACTTACACGTACCCCGACCCTATCTGTAGAGCAAATAAAAGCAGGAGATACAAGCCCATTTCAGGTTTTAATATACTAAAAAAGCAAGATAACCTAATGCTGTACTTGGCACATCACGCTTCCGGTATATTGTGGTCTTAAATGATCTTTCATGGAAACGTTTGAAGAAAAGGTATTCCGTAAGAGGGGTGCAACTCCCAAAAGATTGTGAAGTTCCCCACTAAAATCACATCCGATTCATACAACTCCAGCTTTGAATATCCGAATGAATAAGTGCCAAAATGTATACCAGCAACATTAATTAATCAGCGCATATAATTAGGTTACACTAGAGCCGCCCCATATTTTCATTCGCAACTATGATTAAAAAAGGCAGCTCTAAATGCTCACCTAATTTTGTAAATCGGATACAATCACGAATCCAGGGGGACTGGGGGCCCTAACATTTTCTTTATTATTTTGGTTTGCTTTTTCGCTCGAACAATTTAGACCAGCTCCCATCCTTCCGTCAAAGATCTCCACTTGTAACATAATATATTTCTTGGTCAATCATGCATTCTTTGCTTTTGCATGTCAAAAAGGAGCCAAAGGCAGATTTTAAAAGGGCATTCGTTCCCTATATAGAAAAGTAAAAGACTAGATTTTAGCAATGAGAACATTGGGCGAGGCCTAAACAGCTATTCAAGCTCTGTCGTTCGATTTGAGCGAACCCGTGACTAGAGAGAAAAGAATGGACGAACAAGATCGTTACGTAACAAGGAATTTATCGATATAAGCCATGTCTTTCTACGGAGGGATTAAAATGCTGTCATGCCCGCTCTTTTCCCCCCAAGAGGTATGGCTCAATGGAGACGAAGGCAACACGTGGCTTGTTTAATCATGGACCTACTACATAGTTCAATGGTTATAAGTTCATTTGATTTAATCTTTGATACATTTAGGAAAAGGAAACCTGCCTAATGAACATAATTATAAAAAAATTGCGCCTAATGTTAAAGTTTCTTTTCGTCTTAGAAATTACATCTCTTAGTACGATGTATCGATTCGATGTTCAAAATTAAAGAAATAAAAACCGCTGTTATGGTACGATAATGACAAGTTTGAATCCGGTGCGAACCACCAAGTGAATAAATGGCTGTATATGAAGACACACAGGTGGGTCGAATATCTCGGGTCCTCGTTTCGACGGCAAGATTCTGGGCGAACAACCAAGTGAATAAATGGCAGTATGAAGACACAGCTGGGTAATTTAAAAATCACAGCTATGCCAACATCTTGCCTCTTCTCCACTGGTTTGTACCAGGTAAATGATGAACCAGGCGACGACCGTGATGAAGCGCCTTCCACCATCCGACGCAGACTGACGACTCACATTCCGAGGCTATGAATATCCGCAAAATAACTAATACATTAAAACGGGTGCATACATACATCTAATTATATATCTATTAAGCGTCGTACCACTAAAGCCGATAGCTTTATGACTCCGTCATGCCGCTTTGCAAGACCATCGGTGAATTATCGAGCCGACAACAGGTGGTATTATGAATGAAAGCGTGTCGCCATAGAATCGGTAGTTAAATCCTAACCAGCATGATACAGAGCATACCCGCATATATTAATAACACAAGGCAGTATCGAATATACGGTAGTAGTAATTGAGAGCCAACGCGTGCACAATTCACACATTTTAAGAATTACATAAAATAACAAGAGCTCACACGGTAGAGTGCACCGCGTGTATCTACTGTGAACGCAAATAAGATGAAAAGCTTTGTGTGCCAAAGGGGAATCAAATTAAAAAGGCAAAGGCCAATCTTGCATGCCACGTATTTAGAGTGTATTGGGCCCGTGATGAGAACAGGGTACTTGGTGCAATAGAGCGGTAGCAAAAGCCACGCGGCGTACCATAGCAAGGCACGGCCACGAGGTCATTTCGCGCGCTTTTTAGTCCCAATACATTATGCACTATTTTACACATTTTACAAGAGAATCCAAATTTAAATGACTAAAACCGATATACAATGTTAAACATTTTGCCTTTTTACATAAATAATACAACGTATATGAGGAAATATATATAGCGAGGTGCGTCGAGTCGCAAGACATTATAGGTAGAACTTTTCAATGACGTCATTGGTCGAAACTTCTTGTGGTATTTAAACTTCTCCTCCCAACTAATACCGCTCCCCCATCCTCAAAAAGGAAATCATGTTAGCAATTTTGAATACTAACCCAATGTTGGTCATAAAATGGCAATGGCAGAATTACAGAATAGTGGAAACATGCTACTTACATACAAGGGTATGGCCATGGCCGTAAAAAAGCCAGTCTTTTTTGGTAGAGGGTAGGTAGCACTGTCGTGTTGAGGTGGCGCCGAACAGTTACCTGTCCCCCGAAAGAGAATAATGCTGACCAACTTTACCCTCCTACCATCGGAAGAGTAGAAATTGTGCGAGTAGGTTTCCGCTGATTGGCAAGCAACAGGTATAGTATAGTAAGTGTTGTAGTGCGGGCCACGTGAGGTTCGGAGACGAGGAAATACTGGTGGTAGAAAATGGCGGAACATCGAACGTGTGCACGAAACGAGACCAGCAGGCGCCACGAATGCAGCATTATACCACCTCTAAACTTTGCCAGAAAGCCAAGTGTGCGAGTGCGGGGAAGAGACTGGGAGAACAGACAAGCTCAGCGACCTTCTTCGACCAAAGTCCATGCTCCGTAATGACGCACTTACACCTTTACATCGCCTTAAATTGCCCTCAGTGGTGCTGGGTGTCTTTTGTCAAAACCCATTCAACTGGGGAACCAGGATGATTTGTTAAAAAGAGGTCCATTCAAGCTTGGACCGAAACACGGTTACGGCGGAGTGTGGATAGTGTGTTTGTTTGTGTGTGTGTTGTGTGTGCGTGTGTGAGCGTATAGCAAGCAAAGCTGGAGAGAAAAAGTGGTTTTCCCTTTGATCGGGTTCGGAAGGGCGTGCACTCGACGGTTTTCAGGTTTTTCTTATTCAAATGACCGCTTTAGTGCAATGGAATTGTATTGTCCGGCTATGGACCAGTCACCGTTCGCCCCGGTGGTCAACAGTCCCCACTGGCTCCTGCTATCCTATTCATATAGTCCTATTCATAGCCTTAAAAATGTTCTCTTCATCAGCGCAACCAGATTATAGTTTCCATACACATTAAAGTGGTATACACTCGAACCCAAACACACATTCATCGATAAATTCATTGATAAAATAATTTGAAAGTGTAATTCTCTTACGGCGTTTTTTGTTGTTGTAACAACCCATCCTTTAACAAGAGCCCAGTCTCCCCCCCCCCCCCCAACCTCTCTCTCTCTCTCTCTCTCTCTTTATCTTTCTCTCTCAATCATCCTATCACAATAATATACCTTGTAGTTCAACCTGGCGTGACCACAAGTCCTACTTTTCTGAGAGCCTGTTCTCAACCCCCCCCCCCCTCTCTCTCTCTCTCTCTCTCTCTCTTTCGCCCTCCTTTCATTTTCTCTTTCTCCCTTCATAGTTTTATTTTGTGCAATAGTGTGCATGAACATTTGACCTCCCTACTTTCCCTTTTTTGTTACCCTCGGGCCAAGAAGCATGAGTAAACCTTTGCGATAAAAGAATAAAAGAAAAGGAATATAACAAAAGACGGTCAATACTGGTCTCAACACATGTAACTAATGGATACGGCAAGCAAAGACACACTTGTGTGTCTTGACGTGGCGTTTTTACTCTCTCTCTCTCTCTCTCTCTCTCTCTATCGCTATATCAAGATATATATCTCTATTTCGTTCATTTCATATCACTCCTTTCATGCTATCATACCTCCTTTTTGTTTCTTCTTCTCCTCCTCCTCCACCCCCTCTCTCTCATCTAAAAAGAACATTCGCTTCCCTCTCTCATTCAATCGCTCTCTTCCGTTTACCGCCATTCGCTATCTATCTAGATCACTCCTTCATCTTCTATTTGTCCACTTTCCACTTTTCTTCCACGCCTCTTCCTCGTCTCTCTTTCTCTCTCTCTCTCCCTCCCCCTCCCCTTTCTTTCTTTCTCTCTTACTCTGTATATCTTCTTCTGTATTGTTCTTTTCTCATCTCCTTCCTAGGTTTCACTTTCCGACCTATCATTGGTGTGATATTTAGGGGGCATGACCTTTTGGTCGCACTCAAAATCTTCAAAGCGATAGAATTCAATAACGATCTTCTATCTTTAACATGTTAATTATACACAATGATTGGTACCCTCCCATTTTAAAGTTGTGTATATGGCTACTAAAAACTAGGGGTTACTAAAATCAGATTCCAAGTTCTCTCAAAAGTAATGATAACTTGACTTAAAATTTCAAATGTAATAAAATGTCAAATACTGTAAGACATAATAATCCACAACATGTAAATCTTTATCTTCAAAATATAAATAGTACGCCTGTTCTGCACCTTTAAAAAACAATAATTAAGCCTCAATTCTTTTCTTTTCAACCGTGCTTGTACTTGGTACATGGGACACAAGCATTTAATAATTATAGCATTGTTGGTATTTTGTTTAAAGCATGTCTGGCAGCTAGGTCGGACGAGCCTCGAGCATTACAGAGAGGTTCATCGTTATCTAAATGACAATAGAATGTGGGAACATTCTTGGTATGTTCACATATTGATTAGGATTAGGTGCTTGGGAAGTTAACCTCTGGGCGTATACGCACTACTGCTGATGCCTGAAATGCTAGCTTCCTCTATTGATTTTACTAGGGCAATGTCCAGAAATGAAATGTGTACATCCCTTAAATTCCGAATTTCAAAGGGCGGAATGCTGGTTACATACTCTGTATGTTGCTATGTCGGGCAGTGCTTGAGCAAGTATCACTGGGTGTAATAACCATTGTAGATCGGACATACAAACTTTTCTATTGTAGCAAGCTACAATTAAAATAGTGAACAGGAAAGATCAAAAGTTCATATCGACAGGCCCGGGGTTTGCTATTAAAGGCACACTGTCCTACTTGTAGCTACTTGCTCCCTCTATATAGAAAACTTCCCCAATCGGTGCCTGTTGGTCCCCCATGATCCTCTTTTTCTTATGTTAAATGAGAGCTGAGTTAATGAGATAGCCACCTGTCACAGTGACCTCGCTGGCTCGCTGGGTGGTCTAATCCCTTCTAGCTGAAGTAGTAAAGCCTGCCTTTAAGGATGTACCTTTGCAAGAAGGCAAGAATGTATAAAGATTCTTTCTCTTTAAGCATAACAGAAGCTCGTTAGAATTTTAATCGCATGAACAGGAACACATTCTTGGCACCCATAATGAAAACAAGCATGTTGCTATGCCGGTTCAACCTCGATTATCCACCGTATGTATGATCATGTATGATGTAGAAACGTATTTTATGAGTAGGCCATTTTCGTATTGTAACCAAGTTTCGATACGAGTAATTTCATTCACCTTTTTTATTACATCAGTCAGAATGCAAATTGCATATCTTACATGGTGTTAGGTCAGGCAAGCCACAATGATATTGTACTTCCTAGCGATGACTAATACAATACAATTTTAATTCTGACTATTGGGATATATTCTTAACAGGTGAATGTACTAATTTCTAACGAGGCACTAAAGAAAGATTTGTGCATTAAATGTATTATGAAAATGGCCTATACTTTGTGTCACGAATTACCTTTTTTACCACATCAAGAATTACCTTCCATCAATATTATTATTGCTTATTGTGTGAAGACTATCACAACCTTTTTTAAAGTACGCTTTAGATGCCAACCTGTTTGGCAACCTGTTTGTTCGTTTTAAATCATAATATACTCACTCACACTGTACTGCTAACCAGATTTTAATCGAACTGCTTTCTTTAATTTTATCAACTTTAGGCAATATATTGGCCTTATCAGTCACATTTTCGAATGTACGAACATTACATTTCCGTGTTAGTGTTACACAATCCGGATTCCATACTAGATTTTCTTCGGCAAATCAACATTTGCCGAAGAAATCTATAGGTTCCTGCACATTTCACAGTTCGTATTTTTGTCTGGGTTTCCTTTAAATGATATTAGTTTTCAAACAAATGTGATGATTACCTTGTCAATTAATATAATTTTTTTTTTTTAAATTATGAAACAATATGTCTTTTATGTATATTTTGTTATCTGTATTATTTCTGCATGTGAAATGTGAAATTAATAAACTCAACTCAACTCAACAACAGGGTATTGAAATTTGCCTCGAGTTAATATACAATCATGTTTATCCTAACAAATGTATTTCATAAGTAATCTTGGCCTTTCCCGCCTTTTGTGAAACACCCTTTCGAAAATAGAATTCAAGGAAATGAGTAACAATTTTTGTAAATTATGATTATTATTACTACACTGTAGTATTGTATTTCTTCGATCAGAAGCATACAAACCTAATTCATAATAACAAAACGAAACTGATTAATGGTGATGAAAGCGACAGATAAATAAAATAAAATCATACGGACGAATTTGTGTTCTCAAGGATCCGTCCTAAAGCTGCCTGGGCGAGAAAAAAAAATTGAATCACTTTGATCAAAGAACATTTACACTCGACTTTCCAAAAAATATTTTCCAAGCTCTTTGAGATACAGAATTATGCATGGGTCTACTAATTTGTTTTCATTTTTCTTCATTGCATGTTGAAAAATACATTCAATTCGATGTTTAATTGACGAGGCATATCTTATGAAGCTAGATCTGTGTGACTGTAACCTGAAGGCATACTACAGTCATGTAAGTCATTATTGAAATTATTTCATTGAGTATATTTGCTCTTTGATAATTCGTCATAATGCGCTGGGTCAACTTTCGTCGTACCCATTAAGTTAGCACGCAAATAGAAACGGCTACTAAGTAAACCAAAGGTACGTGAGGCTGCTAGGCAGAATGGGAGAGGATACCAAACTTTCAATCGAGGTGGCCGACCGGGAACGCAGGTCTTTTGTCCTATTTTCGTGACGTCATCTCTTTTAGTCCTGGTTTTGTTTCTGACAATAGGGGCTATTATATTTTGCGAGGACTTATCTCTTCTCGAGTCAAATACCGGACTCCTTACTCTGTCGTGTAAAATGAAAGAGAGAGAGAGAGAGAGAGAGAGAGAGAGGGGGGGGGGGGGGAGGAGGAGAAGAAAGAAACCAGGAGAAAGAGATATCATATGGGTGATACAAGTGAAATTAATAATGTAAAAGAAAGATAAGAGAGAGGGAGAAAGAAAGAGAGAGGGAGAAAGAAAGAGAGAGGGGTTGTAATACTAAACGCAAAAGAAAAAAAGCTGCATGCACTCGTGAGCACAGGGGATACATCCCTGAATAATATCGAAATTGTCTAATTTGGGAGAATCGTTGCTATTTTCTACGGAATATATTATGTTTAAGGATAGTGGCCCAATCGGCTAATTTCGTCCACGTTCACGAAAATGCATAATTTTTTTAATTCAAATAATTGTATCACAGAAAACGTCTTTAAAAAATATCAGCAATGAATACAGAGGCCTGTAACTATAGATATGAGAGTTTAAAACACCTCCCTGTTGTAACTGTCTTCATATTTAATTACAGACATATTACATCGGATGACATGTATAATTAAATTTCATCACGTTTATGCACATTTTCCGTAATTAGTGTAAGTCTTTTGTAAAACGTTTTATTTATGTTATTTAATGTGCATGTGCAAGTGTGCGTGCTTATACTTGTATGCTGATAACTATTTACACTTCATGGCAGTCTTGAAAGAATATATCGTAACACATGATTGAACAGTAGTTGGGAGATTATTCCGTAGGTCAGGGCCACGGTGTCCGATAGATTTATGCGCAATTAGCATGTCTGCACTGAAATCGGCCAAAAGCCTTTCGATTGTAGACCCAGTTTTATTCTTGAATAAATTAGCCTTACAAGATATCTCCAGCAGTCTGGTCTTTTATTTAAAACAAATTTATAAAAAAACATGATCATAGAGAAAATTGAGTCCTGTTAAAGGTAAACAACTATAATTTGTAAGCTGTTTCTTCAATCATTTATCTCTATGTAAAAGAATGCCAAAGTAGCATTATCACATCAAAATTTTTGCTCTTGAAACGCCCTCATATTCCATTTACAAGTACTATTACCTTTTCTCTCTTGACCTCTTCAGAGGGACTTTATTATTCCATTTCAAAATACATATAGACTATTTACAAAACAAGTAAAACGAAACATATGAATTATTGTTCAAGATCAACATAATTCTTAAAAGGATCATTATAACATTTCTATTACTTTCTTAACTTCTTCATTATCGAAGTATCTTATATTTTGTTTGTATTTCAAATAAGATTTTAATAATGAAATAACATTATTTATCAACAAGACAGTATAACGAGAAATAGTTCGAAACTTAGGATCCAAGTTCGATGCCACATTAATGTTTGGTCCCGTATACGCATGTCTGTGTAAAGAATTTTTGATTTCATAGTTGGTGAGTTTTCAACCCGACTCACTCATGTTCTTGTAATAATTCTGGTCACTATAAAACCCCATAATACACAATTATTTTCCTATTAACAACATGACCATTCATTCAGAATCTATTCTCCATAGTTTGCAATTATATTCCCACGACTCAAATTCATCTTTAAAAGCAGAACGTCCCTTTGAAACTATCTTTTTTCTCCTTCTTCTTTTGGATCGATACTCTTCTTTGTCCTTGGAGATGTTAGGCGCCAGAGTCGGTTCACTGGTCATGACATAAAACTCAATCATTTTGAAGGTCCAATATTCACAAACTGAAAAGGGAGAATTCTGAATGGACACCGACAAGCATGGTAGGGTTTTCCCCTCCCCCCCCCCCCATGTCCATTCTCGACATGATCACCTGAGAAAGGAAGAGATGATGATGATAATAATAATAATAATAATAATAATAATCTTTTAAAGTCCACTCCAAATGTTATTAAGTTAAACCGAAAATGGAATTCTTTTTGCCCAATTGATCGTGAGCCCGGCAAGCCACTGAGCAGAGCGCCAGGTAGGTGGAAAGGAGAAGGGAGAATGAGGATGTGGTTGCAGTGAGGAGTCGGAACTTTTGATGGAAGACGGAACATCCCAGCTGGCCGACAACCATGCATGAGACCGATAATGTCATTGTGAAGATTCCTAAAAAAAATGTTTATTGAAGGTACACGAGACTGAAATGTCGGTCTCGTGGGTTGTTGGTTTCGTGGGCGATCGGTCTCTTGGACCTCATGTCATGATAACTTTTCAGAAGGTTAGCTTGACTGGTAATGTCGGTCTCGTGGGTTATCGGCCTGACGGGTTGTAGTCAAAATGGTGACCAGTAGTATAGCTACCGGGGACAAAGGGGTAGGTGCCCCTTCTTCTAACGAAAAAACGATACTGATAAGGAAAGGAACTTAGAAAAAGGGATGGGGACGAGAAATATGATTTCCTCATCAGTGGCCTTGTTAAATCGCATTTCACACTTCTAGATATGCTGGTGCCTCCAGAGCCGCCATTACACAGAGTTTGGCCAGCCCGGTTCTTGTACGACACAATATGACGACTGCTGCCTTGTTGGGCAAGCACACAACAAAAGAATATACGCCTGCCTGTTGTGACCCAGTGAAACCAAGTTGGCAAAACTCTGTGTATAGATGGCCCTGGTGCCCAAATGATATGCCAGCGTCCCCTCAGTGGATTGATTGATTTTTATTCGACAAGCTTCCAACATACAACAATATACAATAATAACAGATCAGAAATAAGTCAGCTTGAACAGGATAACCCACGAAAGCTCGAGAGCTTATTTCCAGTGGGGTCCCTTACAGACATGACTTGTATACAATTAATAACTTAAAATAGTAATAATTATTTACAGACAGATAAGAAAATTAAAAGAATTACTTATTAAAGATAATAATAATAACAACATTAAACTGATGATAGAAATGATAATAAGTACAAGAAGAAAAGGAAGAAGGAGAAGAAGAAAAAGAGGCGGAGGAAGAAGAGGAAAATAGTGATGAATTTGTAGAATTTCTATAACGTACGAAAACATAAGTATATTCAAAATAAAAAAGTATGAACCGGCAGAAGAATACAAATTTTAATCATATAACATGTCATTTTACTTCTCTTGATACAATGCTATGCCACTGAAGATGAAACTAGATAAGAAAGGATAGAAAACAAAAGTTAGCAAAACGATAGGATTTACGAGCTTTAAAAAGTAATGTTAAATCATTGTGGTATCAAATATTTGAATTCTTTTATAGGATTTCTAAGTTTTCCCTTCTTTTAGAGAGAATTATACATTTCTAGTTGTATTTGTTATCAATATTATCATAAATGGCACACTGATTCGATTATTGTTCAAATTTAATTTAGTGGAAAGGAACATGAATTCAAGTTGTGTCTGAAAGCTGTAAAAGTGCATCCATGGGTTTTACAATCGTGTTGCAACGCTAATTTTGTTGTATTGATGACCCTTTGTTTTCTTCATTATAATGTTATTGTGCTGGTACCACTATGATTACGAAAGGCGTTAGATATATATCTATGCAAATGGTTAAAAGTGATACTCGTATTTGTATGATAAAAGGGTATAAGAGTGTTGTGCTAAACCCGCAAGTGGACAAGGTCCCTATGAAATATGAGATGTTGTCCCATGATTGTTATGTAACGGTCACGTTTTATTGTACCAGCCTTCGGTGAGCGGTCATTTTTTTTACTATGAATTTTATTTCCCTTAGTGTATTCATTTCAATTTACAGGTACTTCGTAAATCAATTCATAGTGAATTAAACATAGATGTATCTAGGATTACTACGGGAAGGAGGGGGTTGGGTGCATTTTGATGAATGCTGGGGCGACGTACGAATGTTGAATAATTTGAATGCCCTTAACATTTTGTTTCGAAATTTGAAGTTCGATATGAAAATACACTTTTCGCATTACATAAAATCAATATGAAATCCCATGCTCTGAGAAAGAAGTCAACGAGAAAAGTCGATTTTAAAAGATGTTCTCTAAGCTTTCAATTTCTATGGATGCTAATTACTGTAGCAAGTTTGGCGGGAAAACCTGTACAAAAGACTGAGAAGGTCGAGAAATTATAACTTTTCACATCTTTTTAATTAACTGTAAATCTAAGCATATCAGGAGCTCTTGTAAAGCGCTGTAGAATATATACTTAATGTTGGATAGTTTCTGCGCTCTATAAATGTATTATTATTATTATTATTATTTTTCAAATGCCTTGATATTCGAAATATGGAGAGAAATATTGATTATGTTTAGACGAAACTTTCATGCCACACGGTCGTGTGTGGTCCCATCAAATACACATGTGCATGCAGCTTTCAGTAAACTTTAGCATTTTCTTATCATTTTGATGATTCCCGAACCTAAAAGTATACACCCATTCTTTTGTACTACATCATCGACCTTAAAGACATCTCGTGAAATCTCTTTTATTTCAGTCCCTTTTGTAAATCCAGGGGAACTAAAGGGGTCTCAGATAAAGGATTAAGTTCGTCTTTAATCCCCTACCCAATCGCACCTATTGTCCAGCTATTTATACATGGAGAATGAAAGTCTCAATAAGACTGAATTCAGATCTAATCCTCGGTTTGATTACATTATGTCAGGGCAGAGTTGATTGTGGTCACCCAAACTAAACAAGACTACTACAAAATGTGCACTTGGTCTTGTATTGTTTGTATACCTTTTGAAATCATCATTAGATCCCCACCCAACGCCTATATAACAATAAGCTTTGCACTTCGACTTAATGTTGGACGCGTAAGGTATAGATGTCTCTATCAACCTATTTAATTCTTTAACAAAGTAGACTGTTGGTCAAACGACAGCCCAAGATACCCCCCCCCCCCATAACAAATAAAAAACAAGAGAGGTAATTTCACAACAATATTATGATATGGTTAACAATGATCCCGACTAACTTTTTGGCAATGTTATGCCTAATTTGGTTCAACAAAATTAAAATGCACAACGTATACGATCACATTTCACAAGGAATTGAGCAGATATAAACAAATATATAAATTTTGCCTAAAACTGGTCGGACACATCTAGTTAGGAAATAGGAATGTTAACCTTTTTATTTGACTTTACAATAGCTAGCGATATTTTGACATGGGTGATTTTCATGTAGACTTATAGTCTAAAATGATACACAAAATTAATGATAAGCAATTTAGAAGAAATCAGAAACTTGTGATAAAGTATGCCTCACTTCTTTTTGAAACGTAAATTATTTGACGTTTTCCCTACTATTAAATTCAAATAACCTGCTTTTATATCCTGGCAGTTTATTATTTAGGCCATTCAGCCCCTTAATTTAAAAAACCCGAATATATTTCATTTTATATGAGTTTTATTTAGTAATTATCGGATTCTTGTGTTTTAAGAGACTTCTGCCAACAAATATTTATAATATGTTTTGTCTAAATAATTTAGTGGTCGTAAAAGTAATTGGGTTCATTTATGGAAAGTCAAATCTACCGTTTTGCAGAGATCAGCTATAAGGAATACTACCTAAGGATTTTGGTACTTGCTCAACTACATCCGCATTTAAAAGAAAACTTAAAGATCATCCCATACGTGAATATGAATGATTTATATCAGTCGTAATTATTTTGATTATTTCATCTATATATTTCTGACAGAGTTCTTGTTTAAAATCTGTTCTGTTGTGTTTGTTATATCATGTTCAAAGTAAACCTGAACATATTTCTGCATACTATTAACAATTTTCTTTGAGGGAATTTACCCCACAAGCCCTCTCAGGCTTTATTTTAATTCTCTCTTTTTATTCCAATCTAATATGCAGGTTATTCAACATTTCAATGTTATTTCTATTTATGTATTTGCATCGAAATTATTAATGTCTATATGTGTATTTTGTGCTTTTTATATGAGAATGAAATAAAATAAGCGAAATACACCATTTGAAATTTAGAAATGTCGTTTATTTATATAATTAAAACGATATATATTTATTAGTTTATGATTTTTTAAATTTATTTATCAATCTATTTGTTTGTTTATTTATGAATTAATTGATTTATCTATGTATTTATTTATTTATTGTATTTTTCTTATCTTTTAAACATTTAATTACTTATATATTAATTTAATTCATTAATTCATTTATTATGCTGACAAGGATTAGAATAGCTGAGATCTCGATCTTGTGTTGAGGGTATCTCTGAAAATAAAGGTTAGGAGACGGCATCATAACATTTCATACTTTATTTAAATAAATCGAATTGAATTGAAGGCTTTATTCTCATTTCGTCGCAGCCACTTGCTGAATTACGAAATATTGATTAAAGAAATTATTCTAAAAAATCACCTTTTCTTTCTGTTCTGTTTTTTGCTATAACTTCCATGAATTAAGTATACAAATCGATCTTTCAAAAAGATCCATTCTGACCGAATACATTTGGTAATATTTGGATATTGAGTATACAAATCGTTGTTAAACTAAGGGATCCGGTAACTTTTCTCAGATTCTGAAACAAAATCCTGGATTTAGCTCATGCTGCAATGATAATTATAAACCTTTAGGTCAGTCAGGAACTCCATGACTTTTACAAGCCGATCGCCTGTCTGATTATCAAGATATTTATGATTGGAATTACAAGTTTTGAAAACCGTTTGCCAAACGGTTTTCATAACACTACAGTCTATTGGGAAAAACGAGTATGGTAAAACCGGTCACTCAAAGATTTTTACTTTTTTGAGGCACTTCTTGATCATTTTGAAGCGCAATTTTTAGGGCTTCAATATTACACCATATCACAGACACTGATAACACGTAGGGCCGTGCATCTCAGATTTAACATTGTTAAACGATGCCTTTAACAGACAAGGATACTTATAGATAGGATATCAATGTTAATTAATATAATTAATTGGCCTTTAAACACTTTAACAATTATTTATTCTTTTAAAATAAATATAGTATTACGAGTCACATGTGAAAATAATACTATATTTATTTTAAAAGAATAAATAATTGTCGTATCTACGCTCTTAGCTTAAATCATAGGCTGCTGAAATTTGTTAGTCGAGACTGAGAAAATCCATCCTAGGGCCAAAGTCAAAAGGTCAAAGGAAAGATTAGGATTAGTCGAGTTGGTTTTAGAAAGGATTAAAGGGGGATTAATCTTATCCTAATCTGATCTCCCGAAATTGGATTCCACTCAACTTGGAATGCCATTCAGAACCAAATTGGTGGCAACGAAAGGCGCGAAAATCCATTTGATAAGACAAAGTAGAAGGATATAAACTAATTGGTAGGTATTTATGCGGGTCACAGAAGACAAGACCAAAACAATACATGCATCTTGTAGCAAAGCGCACTGCGTGTGGTTGTTTACATGGCAACAAACATGGTGTAGAAAACTACTAGCGTGATAAAAACGTCAGACTTAAAACTTTTTTCAATTCTGTTCAATATATTTCAGTTCAATTTATGTTCCACTAAAATCGTAATCATTTTTTGTATAATATCTCATTTATCATACCTTACAACGCAATATAATAGATAAAGATATTAATATATATTGAAAAACTCTGTTTTTTCCAACTGTTGTGACATAAAACCACTGTCTTTTCTAATAGCTCACTGATGGTTGACAGATGGAGCTTTAAAAGCAGGTCTGAGAAAATTATTTTAAAAAATATTCAAAAATCTATGAAATATACTTAGTTGTTTGAATAACAAAATATGAGTTGTGTGCAGCCCTGCACATCAACAGGAATCAATTTATATTTGTATGTCACCGACCTTTAAGGCAAAAAAGATAATGACGGTAAATTCCGGATTTTTTGTTCTTCTTTCATCCTTACTTTAAGTCTGAGCAAGCTATCACCCCAATTCAATAATGTATCATGTCCATAATCACAACTTTCCACTGACTAAAACATTATTCGCAAAGAAGCGGGAATTGGTGTTGTTGTGTGAACAAAATACTGACACTGAATAATCTGGTTTGTGCTGGATTTTGCATTAATTTCACCAATAAATCTATGGGTTAATTTGCACATACATTATTACAGGTATGAAAATAAAAAAAAAACGATGGTACCAAATTTAATGGACTTTATAAAGGAGCATTAATTACACCGATATAGAATAATAATTCGAAGGATTTCTTTATTATAAAATGTCTCCTAAAAGTTTGAAAATAATACGCTGTAAAACCCCCATCCCCTAAGCAAAAAGGCGAAATATTCACCTTATTAGTGTAATGTGAAAAACTTTGTTCTTCTGACGTTGGAAATGGTTAATGAGGAGAGAGAGAGAGAGAGGGAGAGAGCATGAACCTAATGGAGAGAGAGAGAGAGAGAGAGAGAGAAAGGAGAGGGGGGGGGGGAAGAAAAAAAAAGCGAAGAGAGGGTACTACTTTGGAGGCAGATTTATCGGCATGATCAGAAAACGGTACGTGAATTTTTGTTTCAAAAGAGGGTGGGGGCAGGGGCAAAGCCCTGTAATCATGGATCCGCCTATATTATATACACATGAATTTGGCAACAAGTGTTGATTGTTAGGTGTGACTGATCACATCATGTGCGCACTTGACTCGATCGGTGTTACGTAATCGCTTATCTCTGCAGGGTGCTAATTACAAGCAGAAAATCAAACATAATTAAGGGATAATTGTTGCATACTGGCCGCAGAATATGACATGGGCATGTCACATTCTTGGCGTCTTTGTCATGCAAATATACACAGTGTTATAGTATGCATTCATAGTAATCTTTCACATAACACTAACATCATCATCACAACCCTAACATTAAACCAATTGCTACCTATACAAAAGAAGAAGAAAACAAAAACTTTGAGAGCAATCAGTGCAACAGAGCAAACTAATGTCATATCACCATGTTTTTAGAATACACACGTATCTTTCCCAATTTACACTTTAATAATATTTTAATTTCCCCCATCTTTTGATAAGACTTGCAGGCAAATCTATAGAAACAGATATTAGGGACGTTTAGATTCGCACGAAGACAATGGGTCTATGCTACGATCGACGTCCTTTTAATGCATTGCCTTGAATGGACGTCACACGTATCAGTCCACGCAAATCTAAAAGTCGCTAATAAGGCCTCAATGTTGCTAAGCCAGTCATACCTTTGTCAAGTACATATTTAGGTTTTAAAGAGGAAACAATTAAAAAATCCAATATATTTAAATATATACCATTTTAACGATGCATTCAAATTAACAGTGATGAAAATTCATTTCCGGTGTCCTCATTAGCGAAATGACTAGACGATTTATAAAATCGACATTCTGGATGCTTAAGCCGTTGCTAGGTCGGATGAACCTCTAACCACGTGCCTGACATATCAACAAGTAGACCAGTGCATATTATGCATTAACATGTTATGCATGCTTATTCTTCAATAATTGTTACTAGACTTTTCCAGATAATTGCCTGACATAGCGACACATAATTATGCATGTAACTCGTTTCGTTCCAATAGTCCATTTTCGTAATGTAATCAAAATGAATGCACAAATCTTTGTCAAGCGCTTCTATGCAAATCATTTCATTCACCTGTTACTATTAATTGTATTTCAATAGTCAGAATGTGAATTGCATATATTACTCTTTGTAAGGTAGGACAAGCCATAATGTTTGTCACAGGGGAGTAAAATAATTTGTAACGAGGCACTTGTCAAAGATTTGTGCACTAAATTTGATTACTTTACGAAAATGGCCTATTCCTTTTAGTTGCTCTCAGAAATCCAAAATATCTCTAATTAATAATAAGGCAGAGTCGTCCATAAATTTGAATATGTTTATGATCTGACCTATTGCTAAATACCACCTCATTAGTATGTATGCTAGGACCATTATATATTCCTAACGTTACGCATTATTTTATACATAGCAAGTTATGCAATATGTTGCCACCTTTCAACAGTTCAGTGTGAATGGCCGCTTCTCCCTGCGTCTTCCCCTTGCGAATAAGGTCAATGCTATCGTTTCATTCATAAAATGGACCCGTGGTGTAACGTGAGTCCATCCTTTAAGGGGGCAATGGAAAAAAGGCAGGGGGGGGGCAGTCTTAGTCGGAAAATGAAATGGGGATTTACAAGGCTACTGATTAGGGGAAGGTGTGGGAGATGGTCCATGTGTCCGATTTTCTAATCCTTTCCCGTTTTCCCTTTCTAGTTCTCTCTTTTCTTTAATTTTATTTTTCACCACTTGAATAGGTTGGGGAGGGGGGGGGGGGGGGGGGGCACGTGTCCCCCGTGTCCCCAAGTCACCCTGTATCCACACAAGTGGTATAATATTTCAGATACCTTGCAAAATGCAGCTGCTTTATCGACTCCACCGGAAGTGATTCGTGAATCATGCACGTCACCAATGTCAATGGACTCTTTTCAATTCATCTATTTTATTCTATTTAAAAATGAAAGGCATAACTGGAAAAGTAAGGTCGTGCATTCTGCTATGTTAATAATTTAATGCATGTTTTTTTTAACAATTTTTTTCAACTAAAAACTTGTCAGATGCCATTAACCCAACATCAAGCAACAACTAATTTATGCAGAATAGATTCTTTCCACGAAGATACCAATTTATAGCATGTGAATCGAACAGTCAAAGACAGGGGTCGGGGGAGAAACATGCATACATAGATACATTGAATATATGAGGAAACAAAATGTAGATTTGTTTCCTCATGTCAAATAGCCTATTTTTGTTACGTGTTTCAATTCAATTCAATTCAATTTTTATTTCACATCTCTTTAAAAACAGACCAGAAGATATACAAACAAATCAGTATAAATTAAAAAACATAAATATAAAAACTTAAATTCAATTCTATTCAATTTTATCAGAAGATATACAAACAAATCGGTATAAATTAAACAACATAAATATAAAAACTTTCATTGACATGGTACTATGAAAGAAGGGTGAAGGGTGGTGGATGCGAGGGATCTACAAAGGCCTCGGCCAATGTTATATAAAAGGTGTTCTTGATAGCCATACTTTTTTTTCTTCGACCTAGCAACCGACAACTGATACATATACGTCGATCAATGAGAAGACTGGACGAGGACAAAAATGGCAATGTGTTACCAAATGAAGAAAAACAAACTTCGAATATAAAAAAAATATATATACGGTCTCTTAGGCAAAAAAAAAAAAAAAAAAAAACATGTTTAGCGTCCTGCCTTTTTGAAAAATAGGAAGGAGGAGCCCCCCTCCCCCCTTTTTTTTTCTTCTTTCAAAATGGCCGCTTAAAATGGCCGCTCGGTACATTTTCCCTGACAGTCGGGCTATTTTTCAAGACGGCCAACGACATTTTTAATTTTTTTTAATTATTTTTATCAGAAATAGATTTTTTTTTAAATTAAAAAATAAAATAAAAATAGGAGGCGGCCCCCCAAAAGGAAGCGGGCGGGGACGCTAAACATGTATATATTTTTTAATGGCCTTATGTTTATTAACAGTGGCATTTAACGTAAAATGCAGTGAAACCTGTTTACAAATAGTATATTTGTAAAGCGCTTAGAGACATTTGTATTAAGCGCTATATAAAAATTAATTATTATTATTATTATTATTATTATTATTACTTAAGGGAGACAGGTAAGCAGGTCTTACAGATGAACAGGTTCCCCTATATTACCCGATTCAATGAGAAACGCTGTTAGTATGGGGGTGGTTTTAGACAGGTGGTCGCTAAGCAGGTTGCACTGCAAATATATACAAACCAGTGTTGTATTTAAGTTTTAGGCGTAACAAAATGACGAAAATGCTTGCCCGACATAGCGATAACAAATATTTTCATGGAATCATTGCAGATTATAGACCTCGCATTTTGCTTTTAAAGGTATAGACTAGTTCTGGTCATGCGATTGCATTGTGAAAAAAACGTTGTGGAATCAATCAGAAAAGGTTGATCATCTAGCATATAAGTATTGGTGTGAACATGCAAGGTTCTGCATCAAAATGATAAGAAATTTGGCCCAGTCTTGGTAAAATACTTACAAGCACTGTACACAGAAAGATGTTTATGGGACTACGCGATATCTATCCAGGCCGGATAGATATGATAATTTACCAAATATACCAATTAGTAGGCGATTTCCCGGCAAAATTTGTATCATCACGTATTAGTCAAAACATATTTTTTCACATGATTGGTAATACGAGCTTCCATTTCATTTTTTGAGAGGGGGCGTTTCCAAAACTGGTCTATACCTTTAACCAAAAAGATTTCCTGAAATTTGTCCGACCAAACATTTTTCGATTTATACTCATTGAATCCAAGCGATGTTTTGTTTGATAGTCCTTGCATTTTGCCTTCAACAAAAGTGATTGCCTGAGGTTTGTCCAATGTATGTAACCTGTATGGCAACCTAGCTAGAATACCGTTGTAAATTATATAGGTGCATATTTTTTCACAAGAAGTGTCAAGCAATGAAATTTAGGAAGAACTCCTTAAGTTTCAATATTCGGAGT
The DNA here is from genome assembly GCA_035222895.1 of Strongylocentrotus droebachiensis. NCBI lineage: Eukaryota > Metazoa > Echinodermata > Echinoidea > Camarodonta > Strongylocentrotidae > Strongylocentrotus > Strongylocentrotus droebachiensis. Next base: position 365,918 of record JAVYIG010000824.1, on the reverse strand, counting down.
GACTGTACATTGCAACGTATTTCAAGGTGTTAATGGAATATAAACAACATTAATAATAATTGATATTCTTCAATGGGTTTCGGTCTACTATATAGGCCAACAAAATGTTGCACAATGCTTGTTTTTTAGGAGTTACGTAATAAGTTTGATTGTCTTGCACAATAATTGAGCCTGATAATAACATTTGTATCCATTTTGCAACCATAAATCTTTTTAAGCTCACTATGAAACTATTTGAAATGAGGTTGTTTAAGCGTTCTCGTTCTTTAAGGATGGAGAAAGTATTACATTATTTTGAAACGATAACATACATCGCGAACAGTTCGCCAGCGACAACGCTGCCGTGATTACCAAGACTCATTGATGAGAAGCTAGCTATTGCCAAAAGAAAACATAGCATGTAGAATATTGATAAAGTGCTTTCAAAATGCATTCTTTTAAAAAGAGAGAGAATAGAGAGAGAGAAAGAGTGTGCAAATGTGATTTAGTGCCAGCTTTCTTTGCGTTACGTAAGAGTTTGGCGGCGCAAGGTTGGCAAACACTCGACATTGCATCGAAAGTGGGAGGTTTGTTGTGCGGGGGGATGAGAGTTGCTGTTTGCCAAAACGATTATCATCCAGGCATTGAGCAAACACTCATTTAAATGCACGGGACTAGTCGTCCGATAAAAATAAAAAAGTGGAACGAGAAAGTAGATCGACACACAGTAGTAATGTGTAGACCCCCGTTTGCAATAAAAATAGCAATTTTGTCGGAATTATACAGGTTTGTAGGTATATAAGGAGTTGAAGTGCGTATATTCTATGACAATGTATATAACACAATAATATATACAGGTTTATTTAATTAACATAATTATTCAAATGTAATGCATATATTTTTAGCATGTTAATTGTTTATGTAGAACCTGAAAGCTTGCCCGATGTTTGACCGATATAGAAACACATAATCTCTACAGACTGGATTTCAATATAGCTCATTCATTGGTTAATGGAATAACCCTAACGGTAACCCATCACTAAATCCCCAGGAAAGAAACATTTAGACATTAATTTTAGTAAACGGTCAATTTTCAAATTGATGGATGCTTGAGTAGATCTTTATTTAACTATAATGCAATTTATTTAATTTTTTGACATTTCCTCCAAGAGCACTTTAATAGTGAAGGAGAATTCAATTTACTGCGACCGTGTTCCGGATGACAATAATACTTTATCTTCACAGACAACTTTAAGTTCATGTTCCGAATTAAGATTCACATCAAAGATACATTGCTTATGGCTTATTGCATACTGGCTTATTGCATACGCGATTGTTAAAGATAGTAGGCCCTACCCCGAAAATTCTTACAAGAATTGTGACAAAACATGAAAATGATGAGCCGCTGCGGCTTAATTTGAAAGAAATTGGGATAGACAAAAATCATGAAAGATATAGTTACTCATTAGGGATCGAGGCCCGTGTTTACATACATTTTACACAAGTATATAGGCCTAAAGTAATTCGGTGCCATATCAAATTTGTAATTATTTTTATGAAGTAGAGAGAATAATCTGGTTCTGAATGTGCGTTTCACTAAGGAGTGTGTTTGTGTGTAATTGGGTTTTACAGACGTGTATCAATCAGATATGATTATTTACGCCCGGGAACCGACCTTTAAACGTCACCATCCGAAAGACGTGACTCAGTTTGGAACCTGTGTCCTCTGCTGAATCAGTTTGTATGTAACTTCCATTGTTAGCTCACACATATCTTTTTCTTACTCTTTACAAATGCTTTGGGATAGCCCAGCCTATTTTAACAAAATAAGCCTTCACGGCTAAAGTTTTGCTTGGGTTGTAGTTGTTGTTGTTGTTGGTAATAGTTTAATGGCGTTCATTCAGTATTAATTATATACGCCATATCTTCAGTTTTATAAGAAATCAGTTATCCATGAAGAAAACTGAAAATAAAATTTTGTAATTGTATCGCAATTTATTAGGAGTCTCTGGGTAGTTTGCAACTTCGTATTTCTGCTTTTTGAATACGTTTAATCAGGTAAGCCCGGTTTCGATTGCATAGAAATCTAGCTTTGAGAGAAATCTGCATGGGTAAATTGGTGTGCGTTATTACATTGATGAACGATCTTTTTTTTAGTGGTGTATAGTTTGGCGCAGTGCTTTTGCCTAGCCCGCCACTAGATGGCGCTATGGCAATCAATTTTGCCATAGCGCCAACTTTGTCATCTCTCAAAAACTTGGTGGCGGATCTCGGTTTCTCTTAAAGGGGGAGAGGGCAAAATTTTGAAAATATTGCGAAGATTAGGGGAGGGGGGGGGGGGGTTACATCTTTGGTGTATGTAAGATATATGCCAATGTGCCCCATGAAATGCCAATGCAAGTACTACGTCTAGTTACTATGGATGAATGTTTGTAGATTTTGCTCTCTCTCTCTCTCTCTCTCTCTCTCCTTTTGCTTGATATAAGTAGAAATATCAGTAACGTTTTAATTTGAAATTGACCCTCACACATGAAGCTTAACATTCAAATTAGGAATGTTCTTTATACAAAGAAAAACATATTTTCTATCATGAGAGAAAATTTGAAATAATTCAAAGGCAGGTCAAATGTCTAATCAATGATAAAAAGTTAATTGGACATAAAACTGAAATCTTGAAGAAAACAAATTAATGAGATGCACTATCTAAGGCTGCGTGTGTCCATTAATTTTACTTGATCCAATTCAGAACTAACAGAACCCCCCCCCCCCACGCATCTACTTACATTTACCTATCTATCTATCATTCTATCTGCATGTATCTATTCTATATCAACCAACCAATCCATCAACCACATCAATCATTCAATCTTTTATTTATCATTGTTTATAATACTTATATCTTTTCACATCTTTATTCACAGGGTTAAATCTATCGGATTTATTTCGTCTTTCATCTTTACGATTTCCAGTGACTCTTGATTATTGATGTAATAGCCTTCAGTCCGTTCCTTTCGGGAGATTTCAAACACTGTTTACAATTTATTCTCCTTGGTACTCCCCGGAATTGGCTGCTTATGTCTATATTTTTCTCTTGTTTTTAGTAGTTTGGCATGATGTTGAGAGTCTGATATTATATCATGGGCCTTTATTATGTGGAGATGGGAAGAGGGGGTAAATTGAGTGAGAGGGGGAGAGACAGAGAGAGAGAGAGAGAAGGGAGGGCACACTATATACAAAAATATTGAGAGAGTGAGCAGTATAGCGGGTCTGCAATGGAGGGAGTCCCCCAAGTAATTTTTTGAAGCACCCCCGCCCCTCCCTCACACACAAAACAACAAAGAAAAACAAATAGCCTATTATGAACTTCAGCTAGGAAAAATGTAGAAAATAAATGCAAAAAAAAACCCATGCATGCAGACCCCAAGGATAGAGAGAGAGAGAGAGAGAGAGAGAGAGAGAGAGAGAGAGAGAGAGAGATTTAAGATTAAAAGATTTATTTATTTCTTTCCACTTGCATAAAAAAAAAAAAATCATTCAGGAACAGTAGCAACAAGTTCATCGTCAACTAGCATAAATACATTAACAATGTAACAGTAATAAAGACTTTAACAAATGTGGAAAAAGAGGTGGTCTATTAAAAAGCACAGCTTGTTAAAACACAGATCACCTTTACAGGAACAACATTTTTTTTTAAGAAGTAGGTTACAATATAGGGGGAGGGGGACTAACAATACTAATCTACTGTAGTTACCTATACAAACTATAAATAAATATCAGATCTACCACTAATTTACAGAATTATTATGGTAGACTAAAAAAGAAAACAGAATAAAGATAATGGAAAAGTAAAGATATAGGGGAAGGAGGATAATGTACAACACGGGGGGGGGGGGGAACAATGTTAATCCAGTTACCTATATTGAATATTAATAAATATCAGATCTATTCACGGGTGTACAGTAGATGAAATGTCAGCTTACGTTTGAAGACAGAAGAGCTTACAGACTGCCTAGAACAGTCTAAAGAGTTCCAATACTTTGGTCCAGTATGTGCAGGTGTATTAATCCTAAGCTGAGTTCTAGCTGATGATACATGGTATAAGGCAGCCTGCCTAGTAGAGTATTTGTGTATTGGTTATTCTTTACAAAAATAGATGCTATTGCCATGGGAGCATCACCCTTCTCAAAGTGATACATACGATATCCCAGATAATATCGAAAGTATATTATATCTTTTACCTTCAGCATTTTATTTTCGTAAAATAGCTTGTCAGTGTGAGCGTGCCAAGAGAGAGAGAGAGAGAGAGAGAGAGAGAGAGAGAGAGAAAGAGAGAGAGAGAGAGAGCTAGATAGAGAAGGGGGGGGGGGGTGTGCAGTTATGGATGCGTGCGGTGACGTCATGTCATAATAACCGAATCAGGAGCAGGGCCGAAACCCCGATACATTTCTGGTAAGATTCTCGTCTATTTTATTAATCAAATATGTGTTTTAGGGCAATATTTAATTGACTATATTAGTGCCCCATTATTTGGCATTGTTAGTCAGTTTATCACAAAGTAATGATCTTAAAACCAGCTTGAATTTATATCGATATAAATTTGTGTAGGCCTAGTCCCACATGTCTTTCTGCGTGTGTGGCTTTTTTTGTTTTGTTTATAATTGACAAGTTGATGTAATTTCTCCCCGGCCCCCCCACTCAGTGTTAATTAGGGTACGCGTATGCTTGTACCCTCTTTTTGAAAAGACCCCCTATCTGAGCACTGCCAACATTTCCGAACCCCCCTTTCGCGGTAGCCTTAAGGGCTCCCTTGAAATGTTTTTTATGATATTATTCAAGGGAGCCTTAACTGGCTCCCATACCCCTGCACGGAGAGGCATGTAAACAAAACCCAAAAGTGGTCCAAAATCACACTTTCGCGCACTCGACCAATATTGGACAGTGGCTTTGATAAATTTTGTCATAATTTTGGTCTTAATTACCGCCTTAATTTCAAAATCGGATCTAAAAATAACAAAATAAGAGCAATTTTCTTACCAGACCGATACAGCTCAGCTCCCTTTTCACGTGTACCGTGTGAATTCACGATGTCTACACAATGGTGATGACCTCTGACTGGCACTTCCGTAATTGTGGGTAAATTGTGCTGCTTCCGTATAATGCGCTGAATTACACTCATACAGCGCATTATACGGAAGCAGCACAATTTACCCACAATTACGGAAGTGCCAGTCAGAGGTCATCACCATTGTGTAGACATCGTGAATTCACACGGTACACGTGAAAAGGGAGCTGAGCTGTATCGGTCTGGTAAGAAAATTGCTCTTATTTTGTTATTTTTAGATCCGATTTTGAAATTAAGGCGGTAATTAAGACCAAAATTATGACAAAATTTATCAAAGCCACTGTCCAATATTGGTCGAGTGCGCGAAAGTGTGATTTTGGACCACTTTTGGGTTTTGTTTACATGCCTCTCCGTGCAGGGGTATGGGAGCCAGTTAAGGCTCCCTTGAATAATATCATAAAAAACATTTCAAGGGAGCCCTTAAGGCTATTTCGCGGGCTTTTCACGGGCTTTTCCTGGGCTTTTCCTGCCTTGGAGTTGGAGACCCCCCTAAATCAGGAACGCTGCTCAATGTACCCCCCTATCTCAGGACTTGCAGACACCCCCCCCCCCCCCAATCTCAGATCAGATCAGCTGTCATTTACTGGTTGGCACTTCTTCAAGTTCTTCTTCTTGATCATTTTGAAGCACAATTTTTTTAGGGCTTCGATATTACACCATATCACAGACACTGATAACATGTAGGACCTTGCATCTCAGATTTAACATTGTTAAACGATCCCTTTAATACACAGCCAGGATAGTATTACTAATGCAGCTGTGTGTTAGGGTAGCCAACACTAGGCCTACAGTACAAAACTACATAGGTCTAGATCCAAGTCCCACATATTCATTTGCATGGGTGTAGGAAAATGAGTTTGAAAGTGTTACTATTGCGATCAAACTATAGGGCAAACTACTCACCTGAATGTGCCACCCTGTGAGCCACAGGTAGACAGCCACAATATCCACAACGAGGAGACTGTGGGTCCTGCTCAAAGACGTCGCAATCATGACAATTTTGGCAGGGCCCACGCCTCATACCCCATTCTGATGCCCCGGCTTGATGCCGAGCCTAGGCCGATATGTATGCTGAGCGTGCAGCTAGCGGATGCGCCGTACAGACTATACGTTCTGTTGTTATCTCTCTCTCTCTCTCTCTCTCTCACACAGATTTTGAGAAGTCCGTACCGGTACTGCCGCCGTACTGGGACGGGAGTGCATGGAACTCAATGTTTTTACTTTTCATAACGAAATAATCCTGAATGAGCTTTCAAAACTTGCAGGAATTTCTGAAATCTGATCGCGGGATTTCATCAATTTTTCTATGTTCAACTTCAAGATATTTTATAACCCCCTTTTTTAATTACAAAGAGATGAGAGAAAAACACCCCCTTTTTAAAGAAATCTCTGGGTGAAAGTCAAATACACCCCTTTTTTTACATTTCTCGGGCCGGACTTTGTCGCACGAAAAGTACCCCTTTACCGGACATTTTGGCAACACGCATGCGGTCATTTCGAAACCTGAGTGGGGGGGCCGGGAATTTCTCACTGCCGAGGCCGAAATGAAGTTGCGCTTCGCCTCAGGACTTTGATACTGATTTGATCCATACTTTTTCAAGTTCAACTGTTCCAAAACCTTCTGAAAATGAAAGTAAAAATGCAAAGCTTAATCTAGTCTATTAGAAAAATGCAGAAACTAAACTCAAGTCTGTTCAACAAATTTGATGATTTTTTTTGTTTAAGGGTTCTTAATTATAAAAGGGTGATGTGATTTAAACAAAAGGTTGAAAACGGTGTGACAAAGTATGATTAGACTAGAGTGCATACGTGTAGTCGTGTTTTGCACAATTCTGACAAAAACAAAACAGTTAACCATCACAAAATGCCATCTTTCACTTAAAAAAAAAAAAATTGTAAATTGTTGTAAAATTTTAGATGCACAGACATGTCTTTTCTCTCCCCCTCATGACTTTGCACAAAAATGTTGTGTGTGTCACTCTTGTCATGAGATGTATTATATTTCACATTAAAGCTGTAGATCAAGCCCCCTAATTTGTCTTTAATATTATTTTCAGAGCATTTATTCTAAATGTGTACTGATACAGAGCAATAGATTATGCACCTTTGTCTTTTCTTTTAATTTTCAGAGCACTTTTTCTACCATCATTAAATAACAACGACAAGAAATCTGCCACTCAAAGATTCAAACTCTTGGAAAGACTTCTGTTGAGCAAAGCTCATGCACTGAAGAAGGGATGGGTTACTTGCAAACTCTGGTGAGGCGACTGAGCGAACGGAAGTTGTGGATATGCCTGAGTATCTTCATAGGTGTGCTGCTGGACATGGCATGTCTGGAAGATGTTGAATTCACTTGCTCTGAGCTTCTACTCGGACAGTATCCTTTATTATGACCCTTCCTTCCAAAGGAGTGAAAGCACTGATATCATGTGATAATAATAATATAATAATATTTAGCTTTTATAGCGCTTAATACAAATATCTCTAAGCACCTTCTGTCAATGCCAGACGGGAGGCAGCAACTAAGTCCGGGAACTTTTTACTTGCACCATATTAATAGCATTACACCATACACCTAGCTCTCGTAAGCACACACACACACTCATCAGTCTGCAAGAATCTTCAACTGTGAAGGAGGTAGACTTAACCCAAAGAAGAAGAAGAAATATACTATTACCCTGGTCATTGGATTCAATGCTTGCCTGCACACGCTGTGTGTACAATCTTCACTCCCTGGGGAGCATTCAAGCCAGGTGCATGGTTTTCAAGGGACTTACAAGTCATGGTCACAAATCTACAGAATTAATAATTCATTTTTGAAGGAAAAAATATTATCTAAAGATCATAATGATGAGAGCATACAGTGGCATGAACAGCCTGCCATAGTTTAGTCCAACTAAAAGTTGATCTGAGTCTTTATGAAACACTCCCCTGTAATCATCTAAATTTCTTCAGATATTATTATTAATCTTCAACTGTGAAGGAGGTAGACTTAACCCAAAGAAGAAGAAGAAATATACTATTACTTTGGTCATTGGATTCAGTGCTTGCCTGCACACACTGTGTGTACAATCTCCGCTCCCTGGGGAGCATTCCAGCCAGGTGCATGGTCACCTGGGGAGTGTTTCACAAAGACTAAGATCGTCTTTAAGTTGGACTTAACTATGACAGGCCGTTCATGCCACTGTTTGCTCTCACCATTTACTGGCATTGGTCTCTCAAGGGACTTACAAGTCATGGTCACAAATCTACAGAATTAATAATTCATTATTGAAGGAAAAAATATTATCTAAAGATCATAATGATGAGAGCATACAGTGGCATGAACAGCCTGCCATAGTTTAGTCCAACTAAAAGTTGATCTGAGTCTTTATGAAACACTCCCCTGTAATCATCTAAATTTCTTCAGATATTATTATTAATCTTCAACTGTGAAGGAGGTAGACTTAACCCAAAGAAGAAGAAGAAATATACTATTACTTTGGTCATTAGATTCAGTGCTTGCCTGCACACACTGTGTGTACAATCTCCACTCCCTGGGGAGCATTCCAGCCAGGTGCATGGTTACCTGGGGAGTGTTTCACAAAGACTAAGATCGTCTTTAAGTTGGACTTAACTATGACAGGCCGTTCATGCCACTGTTTGCTCTCACCATTTACTGGCATTGGTCTCTCAAGGGACTTACAAGTCATGGTCACAAATCTACAGAATTAATAATTCATTATTGAAGGGAAAAATATTATCTAAAGATCATAATGATGAGAGCATACAGTGGCATGAACAGCCTGCCATAGTTTAGTCCAACTAAAAGTTGATCTGAGTCTTTATGAAACACTCCCCTGTAATCATCTAAATTTCTTCAGATATTATTTGGTCTTCAAACTGTATCTTAAATGACCCTTGACCTCCACACACTATCAGATATCAGTGCAGTGACCCTGACATTGACCCCACTACTCAGGCAGCCATCGGCTGTACAGATGGCAGTGTTAACGGTGAGAAAACATTCATGGTTTCAACCAACTTCCAAAATGCTAGCCAGCTTTCTTTGGCTTTATCGTTTCCTATCATAATTCAAGCTAGAGATTTGGTTACTTTCTTTTTAAGACACAAAGGTTTAATATGTTTATTGATTGAGTTTTAATAGAAGACATGGGCACCTAATTCAACCTAAAATACTTTAACTTGCCTGCAGATTTAATATCTGTAACGTAAACTTTGCATTTTAATAAATATATTGATAGTTTTAATAAAGAGTTACTCTCATTTGATTGGATTGATATATTATCAGTACACAATATTGACGATGCATATAATAATTTCCTTGAAGTATTCAAACTAATGTTTAATGCTAATTGTAAAATGGTAAAGAAGAAAAATACAAGGTCTTCAGCTAAAAAACCTTGGGTAACTCAAGGATTGTTAAAATGTATTAATAGAAAGAATCGTCTACATAAATTATTTTGCCAAAAACGTACTAAATCCATTGAATTTAAATATAAGAAATATCGAAACAAATTAAATGAAATCCTACGAACGGCTCGTAAAAAGTATTATTGTGACTTGTTAACCAAGAATAAGCACAATCTTAGAAAAGTTTGGCAAATTATAAATGATTTAATGTGTAAGAAAAATAAAAAAAACTTTCCATTATATTTTATGAAAAATAATGTAAAAGTGTATAAAAATGAAGATATAGTAAATGAATTTAACAATTTCTTTTCGAACATTGCTGCAAATACCTTAAAACAAATTCATCATAATTCTAGAAAACAATTTAGACACTACCTTAAAAATCCAAGTCAAACATCAATGTATTTTTATCCAACTAATGAATTAGAAATCATCAAAATTGTTAAAGAAATAAAAATAAGTTATAGCACTGGCTTTGATGATATCAGTACTTTTGTTGTAAAAAAAGTAATCCATTCCATATTAACCCCTCTAGTCCATATATTTAATTTATCTTTATGTTCAGGAGGAGTACCTAATAATCTGAAAATTGGAAAGATCATTCCTATATTTAAAAAAGGCGATAAACACTTATTTTCCAATTATCGACCAATTACATTATTACCATGTTTTTCAAAAATCCTGGAAAAAATTGTTTATAAAAGACTCATTTCTTATTTGGATAGAAATAAAATATTAAATAATTGTCAGTATGGCTTTAGGGCAAGACATTCCTGTGAACATGCATTAATAGATTTAAATAACACTCTTTTATCTAATATCAATAACAATTATCACTCATTTGGAATATTTTTAGACTTGTCAAAAGCCTTCGACCTCATAGACCATAACATACTTTTACATAAATTATCCCATTATGGTATCAGGGGAGCAGTATTGGAATGGTTTCAGAGCTACTTACTAGATCGACGTAACTATACTTCATTTAATAACTATAATTCCCAATACTCGACAGCCCAGTATGGGGTCCCTCAAGGCTCCATACTGGGCCCGCTCCTCTTCCTAATTTATATTAATGATTTATGTACAGCATCTTCATTTTTTGATTATGTCTTATTTGCAGACGATACAACTATCATTTCAACCCATAGTAACTTTATTGTTTTGTTAGAAAAAACCAATAATGAATTATGTAAAATAGCCGATTGGTTCGATGCTAACAAATCGATTGTTAATTATGAGAAAACTAATGTTATGTATTTTCGAAAACCTCATGTATCACACAATTGTTTAGATTTTCATATAAAAATGAATGATGTTTTTTTAAATTTGGTTAACTCTGTCAAATTCCTAGGATTTATAGTTGATGATAATCTGTCATTTAAGGAACACCGTTTCTGTATAAGTAATAAGATGTCAAAGAACATAGGTATATTATCTAAATTACGTAGTACCCTTACTGAAAAGCACCTATTTATGCTTTATAATTCTTTATTACTTCCCTATATTTATTATGGTAATATTACTTGGGCAAGTTGTGGCACTACTAAATTGAACCCTATACACAGACTGCAAAAAAAGGCCTTACGCATATGTTCGAACTCCCCTTACTTAGCTCCGTCAAGCCCAATATTTGCAAGGTTAAACACATTGACAATTTTTGATATTCATAAAATCCAAATTGCGATTCTGATGTATTACGTGAAACATAATTTAGCACCTCTTAATATAATTAATTTATTTCAGTATAATAAAGATTACCATCAGTATAATACCCGTTCCCACTCTAAATTCCATTATCCATTAGCACTGAATCAGTCAACTCTTAATGCATTTAAATCTGTTGGTCCTCGAATATGGAATTCCCTCTCTTCTGATGTAACTTCCAGCAGTAATGTTACTTCCTTTAAAACCAAACTCAAACGTTCAATAATAATTACCTATGTCAAATAAACATGTAATTTTATTTCTCCTCCCTACGTTTTCTTACTTCACCTTTTCCTATTTCCCTTTGCCTGTATGTTTACTGTTAAATGTTTGTTTTTTTTTAATTTTTTTTTTAAAATTAAGTTTGTTTTGTATCTCATGTTTATTGTATGTATATTTCTTTATGTATTGGGCACCCCATCAATCAAGCTTTGGCTTTTAGGGGCACCCTGACCATTTATACTGTATAATTTTCATACATGCATGATTTGTATATTGATTTTTTATTTTAAATGGTTGAATAAAACGAATTGAATTGAATTGAATTGAATTGAATTTGAATTCAAAAGGAAATGTTTTCCTTTTATGCATAGTGTGTGCCCTAGTGTTTCTGAAAAGAGAATTCGGTGTCTTGCCCTTGCAGTATGTAAGTTTGAATGGGAAATATAATTAAGGCTCTTCATGCACATTATGAATGTATTAATTATTAAAATTCATGCAGAATTTTGTCTTTCCTGTTGATTTTCTACATATATAGTTGACTGTTACCCGGCTCCTGATATTACTTGCGATGGCATCACTTACAACGGCACCACTCCAGGATACCAAAAGCAAGTTCCTTGTAGAAACACGTAAGTTATAACCTGTATGTTCTGAAAGTCATAACTTGTTAGCCTTGATTCTTTGGTATACGTCTGTTTTATAACAAAATCATTGAATTATGATTATGATCATAGAAGGAATTTACTTTCCGTGCTCAGTACCACCATAATACCACATTCTCAATTATATGTTATGCATGAAACAAGATGGTCATAGCTGTTGTTTAATTCAATAATAATAATAATCTTTTAAAGTCCACTCCAAATTTTATGAAGTTAAACCGAAAATGGAAATTCTTTTTGCCCAATTGATCGTGAGCCCCGGCAGCCACTGAGCAGCGCCAGATCGACGTTGCACTATCCCTTATTGTTGAACGCCAAACAAGGTAGCAGCAACTCCCATCTTTTTACTTCTTTTGGTATGACTCGGCCGGGGTTCGAACCCACGACCTCCCGGTTGTGAGGCGGACGCTCTACTGACTGAGCCAACACACATAATAATGATTGATATGAGATTTGTAAGGCACCAGATCTACTTGAAATCAAATGCTCAAGGTGCTTAAATTTGAATGGATATTACGACATTTCAAACCATTTGATTAATAACAAATTATTGGGCTTTGTCTTTTCAGGTTGCTGTATTTCCTGACTAAATGACATACTTTAATTAGTCATTCCAGGGTTGTTAAAGGGGAAGTCCATCCTGATATTTAGTTGGCTTTAATAGAAGCAGAAAAATGAGGGGAACCAGTTGGTGAAAGTTTGAGAGAATTCTGATGACAAATTTAGAAATTATGAATTGTTGAAGTTTTGTGATCAGTCAACCACAAATTGGTAACTCTGTGACGTATTTTGCGAGCCCCCCCCCCCCCCACCCCCCTTCCGTTTTGCTCTGTACCAAAAAAAAATCAGAAATTATTATTTTCTGTCAAGAAATTTTCAAGCATACATGCACATAATTATTGCACATATCTTTCTATACAAGCCCTGTATAGGAAAAAACAACTATTTCATCATCAATACCAAAGAAAACGAAAATTTATGACATTTTATGTACAGAGCGTATTGGAAAGGACCTCGCATGGTACTTTACAGTGTTGCCAATTCATGTCTGATTGATCGCAACTTCTAAAATTCATAACTTTCTTATTTTTAATCAGAATTTTCTTAAATTTTCACTGACCTGTTCCTCTCATTTTTCTGCTTCTATTAAAACCAAATTAATATCAGGATGGACTTCCTCTTTAATTTTTGGTGATAAGTGATACTTCAAAGGCTGCAAAACTACTAGGCTCAATTCTTTAACCTTTCGTTGACATGTTCACGTTCGTATATCCAGGAAGGGCTACTCTTACAGGACAACTCTCCTTCTATCCATCTTCTTGGGTATGTTTGGCGTGGATAGGATGTATCTGGGCTACCCAGCTCTAGGGCTACTCAAGTTCTGCACCATGGGGCTACTGTTCGTCGGCCATTTTGTGGATGTCATACTGATTGCAACACAGGTACTCTATTAAAGCTTTCAGTATTTTGCTTTCTGTATTGGTTTAGAGAAAACAGTGAACCACTTCCATAACACTGACAGAAAACTGCACCCATTGAATGTTGATGTTTTCCTCAAAGTGTAGCTTAAAAGCAGATTTGTTTTATCCTCCTAAAACAGACAGCTACACTGTGAAGGTTGTTCCCATATAAGATATTTAAAGCAAAATATAACTGAACACCCCCCCCCCCCCAAAAAAAAAAATAAATAAATAAATAAAAAAAATAATAATAATCTTATCCAAAATTTGACACTTGAATTTTTTTTTTAAAGTTATGTAGAAGTGTTAAACTCTTTTGTATTAAATTTGTAAAAAACATTTCCTAACTCAAAGGTTTTGTTTAGGAGAAGATCAATAAGCATATCTGCAACGTATAAATCCGCATATTAATTAGTTTACTTGTCATTATTTATTTTATCATTCTTGTTTGTTTGTTTGTTTATTCGCTTTTCAGGTAGTTGGACCTGCCGATCGCTCAGAATACGAGATGGATTTCTACGCTCCAAAGCTAATCAAGATGGGGGTAGACAATGAGACATATTACATTCCACAAGACGTTTTGACGTGACATATTGCGTTCCACAAGACGTTTAACGTGACATATTGCCGGCGCAGTCATGAATGTATATAGAGACTCTATTTTGTATGTTTATAATATCTAGATTGAATATAGTCTCCACTAACATGTCCGAAATATTGCTATTGATAACAGATGCATTGATATGATGCTGCTGCTATACGAAGCTAGTCTACAGTACAAAGATGTGCAAGGCCTAGGTATTTGGCCACGTGACTTATGCCTAGATTACATTTGGCCTGTGATTAGTCTACGGAGCCCGTATCCCCTTTTCCGTGCGGCCTCCGTGATACTTTGTACAGATTCACGGGTTTCGCTGCCTCTACGATTTTGTTTCGCGGGAAGTTATACAAATTTGAAAAATCGTAAGCCCGTAGCCCGTTGGCATGTCGTAGGTGGCATTGCTCAATCCCCGCACGGGCATCGCGCTGATCGTGCAGCAAATGCACGATTTTTTGGTGAACATGGAAGCTAAAAAACGCTCAAAAACAGCACGCCGGCTGCGCCTTTTCTGCGCAACCTCTGTACTGCAATTGCACGATTTCCGTACAATCTCAGAGCATCCTCTGCCCCGGCCTGCTACAATAACTGTTACAAGCTACTGAAATCGTGGCGTTTGATGCAAAGTATCATATTATAATCCCAGAATTAGCCAAACTTCACTTTAGCATCCAAGGGATATTTTTGTTCCTTCTGGTTGACCTTTTACTACTCCTGGGTCAAGAGTGGCAAAAGTAGATTAACGTCTTGCCATTAACCACATTATAGCTGTGGCAGGGATTTCTGAAGCATGTACCATGTGATCAACTTACACATGACACGGCAGCTCTTATAATAATTAGTCCATTAATGTAATATAATACTTAGTGACACAAGCATACTTTACAAAAGTATGATGTTTGATAGAACAATTTTATGTAGGGACAGTTACAATAAGGCAATGAAATTGCCTAAGAGTAATTTGTTAGGAATTTGTCTTACTTTTTCTTCAATTAGTTTAAATATTGCAAATACTGGAATTTTTCTTCTTAGATTTCATGACAGTAAAAATAAGTTGGATATAAATCTAAGAAGTCATTTACCTGAAATCCACTTGAATTTGCGGCTTAAATTTTAAAAGAGTTAGGAATACAGGGCATACATAAAATAGTTGGGCATGCATATAGGTATATGAGGTATGCAAGTTCCATGCTTTCCAGAAAATTGCAACTCTTGCTCCAATGAAGAATGAAAAAAAAGTTAATAGCTTTTTGGAATTGCTCTTGTGGATTGAGACCATAACTGAGACTGATCATGATACATCTGGGACTATTTATTGAATTTTCTCTTGTTAGAAACAAACTCTAAAGAAATGCATTATTTTGCATGGCTGGTATAAGGAAAGTAAGCATATGCCTGGTGAAAAGGAACTAGGGGACCTACAGTCTTAGGCCTTATTAGACAGGCATGGATAAGTACTTTTCTAAAGAGCAACAGAGCATTGACTAGGTTTTGAACCAGGAATGTCCAGTTTCAAGATTTTGTTGATTTTTTTTTTTTGCCACCGAGGCATCACGGCTCCTCTTCATGCACCCTCATATTAATAACTAGTTTAGTTTGGGCATGTTATGGTTAGTACATATATGTGAAGTTTGTATGATTTTGAGCGAGGCTGTCTGGAACAGTCTTAAAAGTTTCATTAAAATGTAAATTGTTATGTGAAAAGGTGATATGTGATTTTATCCTTTCATTTTATTTTGTATGCCTTTTGTGTTATGTTTTGACGTAGTTTTTGAAAGATGTTAAAAGTGTGTAGGAAAAAGGAGGAATTTAATGTAAATAAGTACCGCTAAGCAGAAAATGTGGTTAAAACCCAGTGAGATAAACAACACTGATACAAGATTGACAACTGACTGAACACTCAATTATATCACGGCAAATACCCAAGAATCGGTTGAAGCCAAAGTGGAGTCGGTTTAGGGTGTGTCTGAGGTGTTAAAGGGAAACGGAGGAGACGGAAGAAAAAATGAGTGTGTTGTGTGTGGGAGGAAAAGAGAAAGAGAGGGGGACATAGAGCATTAGAGGGAGAGGAGACATGAGTGTGGTGTGTTGGAGAGGAAAAGAGAAAGAGAGGGGGACATAGAGCATTAGAGGGAGAGGAGACATGAGTGTGTGGTGTGTTGGAGAGGAAAAGAGAAAGAGAGGGGGACATAGAGCATTAGAGGGAGAGGAGACATGAGTGTGTGGTGTGTTGGAGAGGAAAAGAGAAAGAGAGGGGGACATAGAGCATTATAGGGAGAGAGGAGACACGAGTGTGTGGTGTGCCCAGAAGAGGAAAAGAGAGAGACAGACAGACATAGAGCATTAGAGGGAGAGGGAGAGAGAGAATTAAAGAGAGGAGAATGGGTGAAACGGAGAGAGAGAAAGAGACAGACAAACAGCACTACACAGTGAGAGAGAGTGGTTGAAAGAGAAACAGAGAAAGAGAGGGGGAGAGAGAGGAGAGATACAGAGAGAGAGAGAGAGACAGACAGCATTACAGAGAGAGGGAGAGTGGTTGAAAGAGAAACAGAGAGAGGGGGGGGGGGGAGAAAAAAGAGGAAGTGGGCCTATCTTATACTACACCATATAATGACTACAAACATACAATGATTATCTAATTTCTTTTAACATAAGAGCATATAGTATTTATACCGTTCCCTTTAAGGGGTGTAATTACTCCAGAAGATATGAGGACATGTGTTGGTGCATCTAAAGTCACTGTTGCCTCTGTCTGTAGCAATAATGAGTGTTTCAGATACTACTTGATATTTATTTAAAAGCCAGTTTATAGAGACAGTCTGCACATGAGCAGATAAAGGCCATTTCTACCAGAATGTGAAACCCACCAAAACGGTACATGTACTAGATGCTTCCTCGTTAATACATTAGGGAAAACAAAAGCAATAATTATAACGCACTGGGAGTAATTATTTTGAGTGAGGCCTCTCTAAGCTAGGTTTTAAGATCTGTGGATATCTGGGGTAGTTTTTACCATGTGATAACTTTGAACTGGTCCGATGACCATTCACTACTTTGTAGTTCATATACATGTATTAGGAGGGTCCGGTTTCACCTCTTGCCTTCTCTCTCTCTCTCTCTCTCTGACTCTCTTTGTCTGCCTGTCTCTCTTTCTCTATCTCTCTTTGTCTTCCACTCTCTTTGTCTGTCCATCTCTTTCTCTCTGTCTTCCTCTCTCTCTCTCTGTCTTTCAATCTCATTGTCCGTCTGTCTCTCTTTCTGTCTGTCTTTCTCTATCTCTCTTTCACTCTCTTTATCTGTCTGTCTCTCTCTCTCTCTGTCTTTCTATCTGTCTCTCTCTCTCTCTCTCTCGGTCTCTGTGTGTCTCTCTCTAGTACCTGAAAATTGTAAGAATAATACCGCCCGGAATCTGAGAGCGTTTACGCCTTCTGGTCAAAATAAAAGCTGAATCAGCACCAAATCATAGACAATCTCACTATTGGTCTGACATCACTGCGATTCTGAGCCGATTTAGCTTTTTCTCCTCCAAGAAAGTTTGAAATCCCTTGAATTTTAGATTTTATCAATCGAATGACTATATACCGTAATCAGATCATCGGTCATTAAGATCACGTAGTGTGGATGGACTTAAGAATGAAAAATTGTCAATCAAGTGATTTACCAGTGAATTACTGTATAAATATTCATAACATGTAATCAAAAGACCAGTTCACGGTTAGCCCATTACTGCAATGACCCCGAATATCCACAGATCTTCAAAACATGAAGAGGTCACTCTTTGTACATTTTGAAATAATCACTCCTACAGCGATGGAGTTCCTATATATATAAATAGCCTTTGTTTCCCCTTTTCAAAGAATACTTCCACCTGTGTATCATGGAGTGCACTGCTTGTGCATGAATGAATAATGATTACATAACTTTCATGAGCACGTATCCAGTATTTAGTCTCTGTGTATTTCAAAATTTGTTCTGCAATGACCTTTATCTGCTCATGCTCAGACTGCAACCGTGAACTGGCTTATTACCATAGCAAATTAGAAATCAATGATTCATGTACAATTTTTAAGTCAGCTTTCATATACAATCTTTAATTTTCATATTTTTTTCTTTAATACAAATTCACTTCCCTGAATCATTTCAGCGATTCATACTCACTCACACAGGGTTTCATGCAAACAAACATTTTCTTCATGAATGAAGTCACATATTATCACACCAACTCAATTCAGTACAAATACTTTTGACCTTTGACATACTATCTACACATTTCTTTGACCTTTGACCTACCTACAAGAGCGCTCTATGACCATTACGGGCAGTCCATATCTAAATTTACAATTTCATTTTGTATCAACAGTTTCTTTTCCGAATCATGAGTCACAAAATATCAGTTCAAGTCCTTGTTCAGTTGATATAATTTTTGACCTTTGACATACCTTCAGAAAGTTCAGATCACTTTGACCTTTGACCTACCGGTACCTATAATAGTGCTCTATGACCAATAAAGGTGGTTCACATCCAAATCAACAATTTCGTTTTCCATTTAATATTTAGAGAGCATTTCATCTACATGCACCTCACATTCTCAAGCTTGACCTAGAAGACCACAACATATACTTTTTACTTTTTTTTTCTAAAAAAAAATAAAAGTACTATTACTATGAAATTAAATAAGTGAATATTTAAAACAAGTCATCTTATCTAAAATGTTGTTTTCACCTTCCTTTACACGACTATATACTTTTGAAATACAGTATAGTGTTACACTGTAATCAACTTGTCCATTACTTCTCCATATGTTCTTACGACTTAAAGGTAAAGACCAGTAATGGTCATGCGATTGCATTGTGAAAGAAACGTTGTGGAATCGATCAGAAAAGGTTGATCATCTAGCATCTAGCATCTGCAAGGTTCTGGAATCATCAAAATGATAAGAAATTTGGCCCATTCTTCGTAAAGTTACAAGCACTATACACAGAAAGATGTATATGGGACTACCCTATCTCTCTCACCAGACCATGAGAGAAATAAATTTACCAAATATATGAATTAGTAGGCGGTTTCCCGGCAATTTTTTTATCATCATGTATTAGTCAAAACATATTCTTTCACATGATTGGTAATGAGAGCTTCCATTTCATTTTTTGAAATTGGGGCGTTGCCAATACTGGTCTTTACCTTTAAACTACCATGGTTCTTCTTACAAAATATATACGGAGAAAGATAATTAGATATAATTAAATTCTTAAAGTAGTCACTCTACTAAAATTCACGACAACTGATAATTATGGACAAATTATAAATGGATGGAAAAATCATATAGATATCATGGAAAGGCGTAAAATGCTTTTTCTATATCTTATAACACAAAGCTAAGTGAAGATGAGTAAGACCTTTGTTTGGCGGTTTACCGGCACCGCACAATACCTTAACGAGCCCTTTCTTTCTTAATATTTGTTTGTGTAAACTGGACCCAAACTACTGGTACTCTCAATAATGTTCACAGAGTAGCCGGTTAGTGTTAAATTGATGATATTCATTTCAACGCTAAAAATAACGTAAAGAAAATGTATTTAAATTAAACCTCTTGGGTGAAATGATCACTGCTCAACAGAGAAAACTAATGTTTATTTTGATATATTAACAATAATTCTATTCTTAGTGCATTAGGAATAACAATACAATCATAGATATCTTCAGTACTAGAGGGGTCATTGTCAGCACCCATACAATTGTGGTTCCCTTCACTTTTTGTTACTTTAAAAAAATTCACACCTATGAATAATAAATTGACCCTATCAGATCTGAATCTTGTTGCCCGACATAATAGAATACAATAGAACTCATCGAGATACGTTACAAGTGCTATAAACAATACTTGGCAAGATACCATTATCGATATCGCTCTGCATGTTATTATAAACATTTCTTTTCTAGTTTAAGCGGTTTCCTGCCTAGATAAGAATTATACAATTTCTCTTCATATCATCTGATAATTTGATTCTTTTTCTTCTTCCAGGCCCTAGGGGGCATGACAAACTATTCAAATTTTGGAGAGTAACTATAGCTGCATGTAGCTGCAATTATGTCATTACAACTGTTAGATATACTTCAGCCTTAGTTATGTCAGATTAACCTTGGACAAAGTTTGTGAGGTATAGAAATGAAGGATGACCTAATGACCTTGAGGAAAGGTCAAAGGTCAGGAACAACTTTTTTTGTCCATTTCTCTTGCAGAGGCGTTATTCTTCTCGGCATGTAGAGTAAAAATTCAGTTTGGTCAAGGCTATCGACTTCTCTGTGCATTGTTTAGGAGCTACATGTATATATATATCATGTAAGTCAAAAATAGTTGAATTTATTCCAGTTCACACCATTTATCCCTAATTTAACCCCTATCATCAACAAAGCTAACTGATTCAATGTAGTACCTCACCTGCTCTAAAAAAAAATATTTAAAAAACATTCTTATAGAACAAATTGTGCTTTGTTCTATAAAAGTTTATTCTGCCAGTCAAATTTTGTCACCCACACAGTGTATGTGTACCAAATACTGTATAAGCATTTTTTATTTTCATGGGGGAGTGGGGGGGGGGGGGTAATTTTCAGGAACTTTATGAATCACTCATTGATCAAAAATTACGATTATGATTACGATTATGATACTCGGAAATGAGTTCATAATCAACACAAATATGATGATAAAATTGATAATCATTGAAAAGTATTCAATCGGTGGTCGTGACCTCATGTGAATGTAACAACTCACAAATTCGTCCTTGAACTCTTGATCAGTGAAAATACCTTTACACAAAAAATATTGGCCAGATGATGTGGCAGTCCGGGGTTACGATCCGTAGCGAATGAGGAGTTAAAGTAAGAAACTCTTGCAATCATTTTATAAGCAAGCAAACAGGATGCAAATATTATGTGCCCAAGTAAGAGGTTTCTTGAAAAGATAGATACCAAACAACTAGTTGCAGGGGATCCCTATTCTAATTTTATAGAAGTTAATGATTAAACTTAAAGACCCCATCACATGAAAACGCAACTTAATATCAATGGAAAGCTGAATGAACATAGAAAACAAATATAAAGGAATAACAAATATTTTCCATTTCAGTATTGCACAAAAGCAAATTAAATACTTGTTCTCCGCACCCCTCAAGGTTACAAGTCAACAGGGGACAAATTTGCCGCAATTACCGTGACGACATAACATGTGGGCCCGAATGGCTCGCCCATATAGCTGAGGCAATGAGCAATACTTAATTAATGGCAAAGTCATTGAGAATATGCCTACTCCACATAATACGATGTCATCAAGTCAATAGCTAGTCTTGAGGTCAACAATTTCTGACTTTCAAAGCTTTAGATTTCGGGTTTTCAGAGAGCTGTTACTCCTCTGACAGACACTCAAATAGCATATAATTGATATTGTTGTAATCTATGGCATACAAGCTTTACGTTGATAAACAAATCATCTATTTCAACAGGGTCTTTAACTATGAAATCAAGAACATCTCCATGTCACCTACACTAGCAGGATCAGTACTCATGCTGTGGTCTGCAATACGAGAGAAAAATTGTAATGCAACTAGACCAGTCTGATGTGTAACATTCGAACTTTATAACGAAAATACACACACATTCTCTACCTAAAATCAATTTGAAATACAAGAGCAAAGTACTACATTTTGTCATACAAAAAAAACATTTCGTAATATGAATAGCTAAATTTCAATATGTATAATCGGGGTGGCGCCAGGAGCGTCACAACGTGACAGATTTGTGTGCTATATAAGAAGCCACCATTATAATTATTATTATTATTATAATGGATAAATTATAAGATATTGAATGGTATGGTACTCTATATCAGTCTATTCTCTTGAAAAAGTACCACATAATCAAATACCAATTTTTACTTTTATATTTGGCAGAGTAGGAAGAAAATCCAATGTATATCTGAACGGTCAAAGTGGATAACTCGTGAGTTTGTGTCGTACCTGTATGATAAAGGTCATATGCAAAGAATTGGTCGACCACAATATTATCTTTTGACTATTGAATGGCCCTAAAGAGGACAAGTTATGGGTTCATGTATTCATAGACACCCCCCCCCCCCCCCCCTCACCCCCAAAGACCCTATGTCCTTATGTCTTGGTATGAAGATCAGTGGGACATCGCAAGGCATGTATTAATCCGAACAAAGGCCTATTCCTATCACACTACAAAGGAAGACCTCCTCTAACCTAAACAGAAATCATTCGTAGGTTTACTAACCCAACATTAACTATCTAAATACGGTATCTCTTTTCTTTCAAGATTTAACATACTATTCTCTTTGGTGGGAGTCTACCTACATGTTTTATCATTTCTCTATATATATCTCCTCATTAATTGTCCCAGCGGTTGCCATGCATCGAATGGGAGTTTTGATCATAGCATGGATCCAGATCCTTTATCTGAATGCCCTGCTGGCAGGGCTGGGTCAAAGGTCATACTCTCATCCATGTTTAACAAATCCTGCAAGGTTATATTATGATTCTCAACATGACCACTGGGAGTGGGTGTAGTCCCTATCCTGCTATGTGTAGTGCCCTCGTTTGGCCTGTCTACATCTTCCACAGTACTGTCCGATATGCTTTCACCAATGGCTTTCTCCTTGTCATCCTGAGGCTTCTTGTCGTGGCTACCACCATGGTCCCTACCGTGTTTGTCTTTCTTTTTACTTTTAGAATCCTTGTCTCGACTTTTCTTGTGCTTATGTCTGGAGCTTTTCTTCTTGTGATGCTTATGTTTGTGCTTGTGCCTTTTGCTCGAGTGCGAGTCTCCTTCCTTGTTCGGAGGATCATTAGCTTCCTCTAGCATACGCTTTGAAGCTTTGGATGCACTTACATGACTTGAGCTAGAAATGTCTTTCTTTGAACTATGTAGAGCATGACTATCTTGATGTGATTGTCTGCTAAAGGTGCTAGAAGTACTGCCGTTACGACTGCCATTCCGTGAACTTAACTTGCTCTCATCACTGAAGAAATCCACAGAGGGCCCCCTACTCCTACTCCTGCTTGTCATGTTATCTTCCTCTCTGTGGTATCTCGATGGGTTCCTTGACCTCTCTCTCGATCTACTTCTGCTTCTGCTTCGTTGCCAGTTTCGTTCATCCCTCAAAGGTTTTGGGAGGTCTCTTGAACAGTCCCGTGATCTGCTGTCTTCTCCATATCTCCTGGAGTACGTTGATCGAGACCTGGACCGAGACCTTGATCGTCGGTTCCTAGAGCTAGAATAGTTATCATGTCTGGTCTCATAGTAGAGACTCCATTTGCTTCCCCCTTCTCTTACCTTGCGGAATAGTTCATTTGGACTGTGGGAAGGCTTGTGATTAGAGGAAGATCTGTGCAGAGAATCATAGCGCGATGTGCAAGGACCGTCTATGTCATCAGCAGCCTCTCTGCCTCTTCTGTTGTATCCATCACGTCTGGATCTGCTGTAGTAATTGTCATCTGAATCTGTAGACCAGTTACCAGCTCTGTTTGAAGAATGCAAACTTCTGGTATGTTTTGTCTTCTGTTTCCTCTTTCCACCAGCTTTTTCTTCTACGTGGTTTCTTTTAGGTGCAGTCTTGTCTTTATTCCTACTAAGCCTTCCTTTCGTATCTTTCTCCCGTTTACCATCTGATAAATCATCAGATATGGTTATGAAAGCAATGGGAGTGCGCAGATGGAATGGCTTTTGATATCCAACAATCTCTACACTGCCACTGCTTCCTGCACTTTCTTCCAACTTTCTTCTGCCATGGGCACTATCATGCTCTTGCTTGATCTGCAGGCTTCCTGAAAGAGTGACACCAGAGGGGCCTGGTTGATCAGGGTCTTGACTGGCAGGTGGCTCAGGGTTATGAGTAGAGGCAAGATCATAACTTGTGGATGGACCAACTCCGCTTGTAGCAGAAGATGGCCCGGGTAGGTCATGACTGAGAGAGGCAGACTGGGAACTTTCTGCTGGTATGACAAAAGGATTGCTGTCACTTTCATTATCATCAGAAATGACGATGACTTCAATATTGTTGGAATGGTTGTTCTCACTCTCCTCACTACTGCTATTCTCTTGTGCTACAAGCGGATGCTGAGGCCGGAGAGTGGCGGTGAACTGAGGGTTCTCGGGACGGAAGTCATACTGGGCCATCTGGTCGTAGGTGTCCATGTCATGAGGTGACCTAGCAAAGCTGGTGAACTCGTGGATGAAGTGTTCAGTGCGTCCATAGAGGAACGGCCTCAAGTGGTTGTGGAATTCCTCTGATTGAATGTCAACATTTGGAAGCAATGAGAGAATGTACTGGGTCATGAATCGCACATGTTGGTCGTTCCCATTGAACAGCACCCCAAGGTCTCTCCTTAGCCAGGGGATAAGACGGTGTGTTACAGCAGGGTTTTCGCGGAAAAACTGGGGAGAAGTGTCCCTGAACCTAGTGAATCGGTTGGTTGCGATATGATGGACCCTCAAGCTGGCTGCATAGATCAGTTGACGGCGCTGACGGGACTCGTTTTCGCGGTGGATCCGCTCTGCCAGCCTGGCCTGGCGATTGAAAAGCTGATCCATGCGGGTCTCCCAGGCAGATCTGCGGTTGGTGGTTAGGGTAGTGTGGTAGCGAAAGCGAGCACCGTTACGATCCAACTCCAAAGACCCATTCTCCGTAGGCTGTAGCACGTACTGATCGTATACATCACTAGACACGACATTGTGAATGATGGATTTGAAAGGAGTTTTGCATAGAGGGCATGTTGACTTGACCTTGGCCCATTCTCGTATACACTGGAAACAGAATCGATGAAAGCAGCCATCGGAGAAAGACTTGTCTTTGAACTTGCCCAGGCAGATCGGGCAGCATTGGTCCGGGGAACCTGATCGGGATGATGCATCACTGTCAGTGGGTGCAAGGTCCGTCTCTTTCTTAGTCTTAACGCTTTTGGATGAGGCCTCGCTCAAAGCCTTCTGCAAACCTCTCTGCACACTGGCTTCATCCATTGCAGAAGACCTTCAGGACATCATCAAATACTCCAATCTGTAGAAGAAATATGAGAAAACAATCGTATTAATGAAAGCAAATTATCAAAACTAAACTAAAAATTGAGGACAACTAAAATGCGTTAATACTTTGTTGATAAATAGATATGCATGTACATACATATATTCTAAAATCACACTCTTATTTCCAAGACACTCGTTTCATCACATCTCTACTCTCTACCCAAGTTATGGTGAAATATGACTACGGGTACACAGGGGTATTTATGAGTATTTTCATGGATAACCATTTAATACTTCAAACAATTTTTTTTTAAAAACTTTTATATATTTTTTATTTTTTGGGGTAAATTTAAGTTGAAAAATAAACTGATGAGAATGCGTGTTAAAGGAGGAGTCCACTATGATATTTAGTTGGTTTTAATTCTCGCTACCCCAAATAGCGATTCTGCCGAGATCCGGGGAAAATCCTGAAAACGCGCATTGCATTATGGGATAGCTTTTCGACATTACAGCTTCCTGTGCAGGCGCTATATTACTAGGCGCGATAGCGCAAACGTCAAACACAACGTGTATGCACCGAATATGTCGTCTGCTCGGTCTTGTTTTTTTTTCGCAAATATTTCAACGTTTATTTGAACATTTCATTTGTTGTTTTTTGCGTCTTTTGACATCAGTGACGATGGTTTTCTTTTGTGAGGCTGCACAGTGCTGGGCTCATGATTCCAAGCGTAAGAACCCTGATTTTAGCGTGCGTGAAAACTCTGCACAGCGGGATGGGACTCTATACCGGAAGTTGTAGTGACGACCCGAGAGAGTGAAAATTACCTCGTCTCGCGAATTTCGAGATTTTCGTACCTATTTAGGGTAGCGAGAATTAGAGCAAAATCTGATTAAAAATAAGAAAGTAATGCAGTTTTGATCCATCAAACAAAAATTGGAAACTACCATATGTGAGGTATCTTGTGATGTTCCCTTCCATTTTTTCTTTCTACTTTCCCTTTAAAAAATTACTCAATCATACATGCGCCCTAAATACAATTATTGCAAATGTTGTTTAAATACAATCCCTGTATGAAATAAATCTTTCCTGTCATCAATAACTAAGAAAATGAAAGTTTATGAAATTTCTGTACAGAGCAAATTGAAGCGGACCTCGCAAGATACATGTACATCACAGTGTTGCATATTTGTTTTTCCCTGATGACAACTTTAAAAATTAACAACTTTCCTACTTTTAATCAGATATTGCTAAAACTTTCACTAATTTGTTCCTCTTGTTTTTACTGTTTTTATTAATCCCAGATTATCAGGGTGGACTTCCCCTTTAAAGATAAAGACCAGTTATGGTCATGAGATTGCATTGTGAAAGAAACGCTGTAAAATCGATCAGAAAAGGTTGATCATCTAGCATAGATGTACTAGGTTCTCGAATCATCAAAATGATAAGAAATTTGGCCCAGTCTTCATAAAGTTACAAGCACTGTACACAGAAAGATGTATATGGGACTACGCACACGTGCACAACATGTGCGTTTTATCTCTCACAAGCCAATAGATAAACTAATTCACCAAATATATCAATTAGTAGGCGGTTTCCCGGCAAATTTTTTATCATCATGTATTATTCAAAACATATTCTTTCACATGATTGGTAATAAGAGCTTCTATTTTTGAAATTGGGGCGTTTCCAATACTGGTCTTTACCTTTAATGCTGAAGAACATGTACTGTATAATACTATAAATATGCATACATGTCAATGATACTTGGGCAAAGGCAAACATGTAAGGAGACAAATCTGTTGTATGATAAGAAAAAATTCAAGTTAAGTCATGTGGGTGTAACATCAGTTCCATGACCAAGTTACAGTGGTTTTCTTTTCATTTTAGGAGTTAGTTTTACCTCTTCAGGCAAACTTTGAAACCAGGGGTTTGTCGATTTTTGTTTTTCTTCGTCAGTGCATGTTGAATCATTTCCTTTGAATACGAAAAGTCATACATGTATAAATGATGGCTTTAAAGGCATCGGTTAACAATGTTAAATCTGAGATGCACAGCCCTACGTGTTATCAGTGTTTGTGATATGGTGTAATATTG
Organism: Strongylocentrotus droebachiensis; assembly: GCA_035222895.1. Lineage (NCBI taxonomy): Eukaryota > Metazoa > Echinodermata > Echinoidea > Camarodonta > Strongylocentrotidae > Strongylocentrotus > Strongylocentrotus droebachiensis. The sequence continues at coordinate 338,626 of JAVYIG010000824.1, read as the reverse complement.
AGGCCCTAAACAAAATTGCGCTTCAAAAAGATCAAGTGCCTCAAAAAAGTAAAAAAATCTTTGAGTGACTGGTTGTACCATACTCGTTTTCCCCAATAGACTGTAGTGTTGTGAAAACCGTTTGGCAAACGCAAAATTTGGTTTCGATTTCCAGTCATAAATATCTTCATAATCAGAAAGGCGATCGGCTTTTAAAAGTCATGGGGTTCCTGACTGACCTAAAGGTTTATAATTATCATTGCAGCATGAGCTAATTCAAGGATTTTTTTTCCGAATCTGAGACAAAGCTACCGGATCCCTTTAATGAGGTGACTTCAGACAGAAGGCAAATAGTCAATGAAAAGTCAATTCAGCGTACACAGAATAAGATTGTCGGATACCAAGGGACAAAAGGAAAAGGAAAATAAAACATAAGTCTAAAAATGACACATGATTATGATGGCAGAACAGATCCCACTGAATAAAGAGCTTTCTTCTGTTTGGAGCTAGAAGAGCAATATCTCAGACTTTTAAGCACAGAGCTAACGCCCTTCTGGCTCCAAATCCAAACAAATGGCTGGATCTTCTCAGGCTACTTTGTCCGATGCAAGATTCTTTTTTCCTGTTTTGATGTCATGGACTTGATATCTAGACCCTATTTACATCTTTTTCTTTAGAATTAAAAAGGACAAACATAAGTAGAGGTTAAACAGTTTATCTGAAACTATGGCATGCAGGGAGTAGACAATTTCTAGATATACAGAATTTTAAAAAGAACATTTATCAGTTTAGTTTTTAATGAACCCAGGCCAGCCTTGTTACTTGTGTCTCAAAAAAAAATCTGAATTGAGATCTACTGAGAGTTCTGTTATTCTCTTGATTTGTTTGTTTGTCTGTTGGTTTCTTCTACTTTTTTTGTCGCTAATGGCAGCATTACTATACTCAAGTTTGTGTGTACTTAAAAAAATTAAGACACCCTTAAAAAACCTCAAACATGACTGTACAAACTACAAAACTCACCAGAATTCACTCAAAATTGGCAATTTAGTGACAATTGATGACAACTACAGTAAGTAGCAGTAAAATATAACCAATTCAACTCATTGATGTTGGAAAAATACTCGAAAAGGTATACACCCATATCAAGACACAAGAAGACAGGAAAACACTGCAACACGACCTAGATAGCTTACGTGATTGGGCAGAGAAATGGCAGATAAAGTTCAATGTTGGTAAATGCAGTGTAATGCATTATGGGAATCAAGATGAAACCAGACCATACAGTATGAGAGATGGGAGTCATGGGACAACAAGGGCTAACATGGAAGTTGGAGAAGGATCTTGGTGTCACATTTGACCCATCACTGAAGTTCAGCAAGCACGTCGGGATGGTTGCCAACAAAGCAAACGGGATAGTGGGTCTAATAAGGAGAACGTTTGCGCATATGGATGAAAAAATATGTTTCGTTTGCTGCACAAAACATTAGTTAGACCCCACCTGGAATACGCAAATTGTGTGTGGAATCCGTTCCTCAGTCAAGTAGAAAGTGCAGAGAAGGGCAACAAAAATGGTCCAAGGCATAAAAGATCTCCCATACAAGAACCGCTGGAGAGATACCAGACCTGCCCACATTGGCCTACAGGGGTCCGTTTCATAAACTCCATGACAGTCACATCTTTGTCGGCGACCTACAGGGATGTCATGTCATTGCAGCCATATTTTAAACTCTCGCTGCGCATAAGAGTTCGTAATGACGTGCACAGTTTTTCCTTCATAATCATTTTGCCTTGCGCGTAGACTAGAAGGGATGAAATTTAGATGACATCATGCGCAGCAAGATTTTCAACATGGATGTTGATTTTGACCCATAATTTCCTGAAAATGGACATTAAACGGATTTATTCAATTAGTTGGTAAGTGGAACCGATGTATTATAGCCTAGGCCTAATTTACAATATACATGTAAAATAAATCGGATATGCATCCGGTAAAATATCAAAATTAGGCATTAGTTTGGCCAAGTTTGGTGTAAAGAAACCTTACACCCAACGAAAAAAATACACGGTGGCGACGGGCGATTCGCCCCCTAAACCTTTGAAATCGCCACGGTAAAAATCAAGACGAGGGCGAAAAAAAATCAATATATCTTGAAAAATCGCCCCCGCCATGAATTGATATTCCCTAGGAATTAATAAATCAATTTATTGATGTGTCTGAGTGAAATCTCCGTTCCAACTACCAACTCCAAAACTAGAAACTTCCATTAACATTTTAAAAGTTTTGTGAGTTGCAGCGGATCGGCGGTCGTACCTACTGTAGCTAGATCTACAGCGGTATCCGCCTGCGCCTAAGCTCCCGGCGGCCGGACAGGCCACCGGCCCCGATGGAAATACAGAGTAGTTTCGTGCACAGCATGAATGCATACGCAGTTCGCACATGTTCACAATACTAGCTCAGCTCCAGCGCGCGCCCGCACGCTCCTAGTATGAAGCAAATAAGTATTTGCGAGTGACGAGAGCTGAACTGCTAGCGACCAAATTGGTACGTAATATGTTTATTTAGTCTTTTTTCTGGCCCTAATTTTTATCATGGACAATGCAATCCCATTAAAAAAAATGTTATTCCGTCTAAAATTGTGTTATTTATAAGTTAAAACCATTAAATGCGAGTATATTTTTTACTGTTGTCCCACATACTGATATATTTGTTGTAACGAAACGTGCAAAATCAATGCCGGATTTTTTCCTGTAAAATCGGTATAAAGCAAGTTTCGTAGACAGAAATTGAATTTTGTTATAAAAAAACCGTAAATAAATATATAAAGGATGTTCCTACTCCTCAGAATTTTTCTTACAACTGTTTAATTAAATTAAATTATTTATATACGATTGATGCCAGGCATGCCAGGCCCAATTGTCATGAGTGATGGCATCAATTTCTGTCTACGAAATGAAACTAGCTTTGGCTTGGCCTTTAGAATTAGAGTCTATAAAAACAAAATAAGGCCATGATTTTGCATGTTTCGGCATAACAAATACATCGGTATGTAGGACAACAGTAAAAATATTTACTTACATTTAATGGTTATAAATAACACAATTTTAAAGGGAGTTAGGTCTAGTCTACTTTTTTTTTTAATGGGATTGCATTGTCCATGATAACAATTAAATTTGGGACAGAAAAAAAGACTAAATAACATATTACCTACCAATTTGGTTGCTAGTATTATGATGGCTAAGGAAAAACACAACTTATTGTTACAGCTTACAATATGGCTTTAAGAAAGTGGCCCCTTAGTTTTTTTTAGGCAATGGGGAAAAGTAGCCCCCATAAAAAAATTAATTCCTAGCGCGCTAGCCTGCGTGTCATCAGTGATAATATTTTCTTAGGATATGAAAAACGAACAGTTAAACAAAACACTCCTTTTGACAAGTTTTAGTTACATGTATATTAGGCTTGAGTCGGTACGGTCGATCACACCGGGACCCGACCGTTGCCGTCGGGTCCCGGTTTCGTTTTGTGAAAACCGACGCTCCGAAAAAAATAATGAAATATGTAAGAAATTGCAGTTTTGCACAACACTAAAATCATTCCACCTTGAAACTTAAGTATTTAATTGTTACCAATCATATTCTAGCTCATCCTGAATCAATCCGAACTGCTGATATAAATATGGGTTGCAAAGCAGTTCGCCCCATGCCTGGGGTTGTTGTTGCCAGCTGCTAGCTAGCTACTGTACTGGCCGGGTCTCTCGGCAGGATTAATAAATCAGGTTGAAAGAAACATTAATGTTTGAATAATAAAACGGCTTTCTAAAAAGTACTCCTTTACAACATACCGATCGAATAATTTTTAAAAGACAAAATGGATATTATTTCTTTGATTTTGAACACCGCATGCTTCTTTTAAAAGCTGAAAATTACTTGGTAATCACAAGAAGTTTCGATACGGATAGCTGTTGCAAGGCAAGTTCAGACTAGTCTCGGAAAAATGCGCAGTGCTCCTCGTAGTTAGCTGTAATCCGTTTCAGAACGAACCCAAACAAAGACGTGATCGTAGCGAGAAAAAATCATTAAAAACTACGAGAGCACAATTGGAAAGACAACTACTCAAAATTATCGTAAGCAGATACATAACTTGGAGGAATAATACAATAGTTGTCCAAGAAAAGCCACAGAAATAGTGATATTTAAGGAGTTACTATAGGAACAATCATATCGGAATGGGCCTGCAGATACAATGTATGTCCGAATTACACGTTATTTGGTTTCTAGCCTCGTGTTCTAACACGAGGCTAGAAACCAAATAACGCCCTCTGCGGTAAAAAGCAGTATAACAAAGGATTCGAGTATTTGCAGCAAGCCCCTTGCGATAAAAATGTACCCAGTTACTCCTCGATTATCACAATTTCTTTGGCATTTCTTGGGCGATTATTGAATTCTTTGTCCAAGTTATTTATCTGATTATCGTAATTTTGAGCAGTAGTTGTCTTTCCAATTGTGCTCTCGTAGTTTTTAATGATTTTTTTCTCGTTACGATCACGTCTTTGTTTGGGTTCGTTCTGGCACGCATTACAGCTAACAAAGGAGCACTGCGCATTTTTCCGAGGCTAGTCTGAACTTGCCTTGCAACAGCTATCCGTATCGAAACTTCTTGTGATTACCAAGTAATTTTCAGCTTTTAAAAGAAGCATGCGGTGTTCAAAATCAAAGAAAAAATATCTATTTTGTTTTTAAAAATTATTCGATCGGTATGTTGTAAAGGAGTACTTTTTAGAAAGCCGTTTTATTATTCAAACATTAATGTTTTCTGACCCGATTTATTCAACCTGCATGAATCAAAATGGCGGCTCGATCGTTGTCTTTCTATTTTTGCTCCAGTTTTTTTTACTTTTGGAGGCACGATAATGGCACTAAACATCGCCAATCATGGATAAAAATAATGTCAAATGGAAGAATATACCGATCTGTGCCGAGGTATGCATGTGTTGATTTATTTGACTGATAAAAAAGGTCACTTTTAAGGGACATACTGATAATATGCGCTTTTTATAGAGGCAAGTGACAAATCCTGCGAGCGATTTCGGGACACCGGGTCCCGATCGGTGCAAGGCCGTCGGGACCCGGTTTATGAAAATCCCGACATGACTCAGGCCTAATGTATATGTAAATCATAAAGCCACACGTTTAACACAAAGTGAATAAATCATGGGTATCTGAATGTCTGCAATACTCTACATGACATATGTACGCTACAATTGTATCTATAATTGCCTTTGCTTGGAATTTAATTAGGTAAAACAGTGTTTAAAAAAATACAACCTTTAAAAAAAAAAGGCCCCCCTGAGCTCCAAAATAGCCACCGCAAAATAATTAAGGGGGGCTATTTTTTTAAGGGAAAATCTGAAAAGAGCCCTCGTAAAAAAAAAAGTAATTTTTTGGTTGCTTACACCGATTCGTGAACACTTACGCCTATGGTCGGCTTCTGGCTCTAAAGAGAGGAGCCGACCCTACCCAAATCAGAGGCTAACGAACGAAAGAGACAGAAAATTTGGGCTATTGTCAACAGTGCGAGTACTCGAGTATTCATTTCAAGTACTCGTCGCAGCCTTATAAAATATCATTTTCCCCCGATCATTTTGTACTTGCAATAGATTTCTACCTTTTTATAATGCATTGCAAGCCTCTAAAAAGGCTCTAGTGCATGGTCTATATGCATTTCGAGCACTCGTTTTGACTTGTGTAATTGTGTAACGTCGCGTCATCGAGTGAAGACCTAGATCTAGACCAAAAGTTCTTGGCTCTTGCATTGGTTTACTTTCTGTAGTAATAAAATAGTCTTTACTCCTCTGGTCAGCTAGAAAATCTTTTGTAATTTTCTGTCTTTTATAAAAAAATATTTTTAATTTTAGAAAAATTATAAACAAATATTATTTAAAAAATTCATTATTATTAACTAGGCCTGAGTCATGTCGGGATTTTCATAAACCGGGTCCCGACGGCCTTGCACCGATCGGGACCCGTTGTCCCGAAATCAGCTCGCAGGATTTGTCACTTGCCTCTATAAAAAGCGCATATCATCAGTATGTCCCTTAAAAGTGACCTTTTTTATCAGTCAAATAAATCAACACATGCATACCTCGGCACAGATCGGTATATTCTTCCATTTGACATTATTTTAATCCATGATTGGCGATGTTTAGTGCCATTATCGTGCCTCTAAAATTAAAAAATCTGGAGCAAAAATAGAAAGACAACGATCGAGCCGCCATTTTTATTCATGCAGGTTGAATAAATCGGGTCAAAAAACATTAATGTTTGAATAATAAAACGGCTTTCTAAAAAGTACTCCTTTACAACATACCGATCGAAAAATTTTAAAAACAAAATAGATATTTTTTCTTTGATTTTGAACACCGCATGCTTCTTTCAAAAGCTGAAAATTACTTGGTAATCACAAGAAGTTTCGATACGGATAGCTGTTGCAAGGCAAGTTCCGACTAGTCTCGGAAAAATGCGCAGTGCTCCTTGTTAGCTGTAATGCGTGCCAGAACGAACCCAAACAAAGACGTGATCGTAACGAGAAAAAAATCATTAAAAACTACGAGAGCACAATTGGAAAGACAACTACTGCTCAAAATTACGATAATCAGATAAATAACTTGGACAAAGAATTCAATAATCGCCCAAGAAATGCCAAAGAAATTGTGATAATCGAGGAGTAACTGGGTACATTTTTATCGTAAGGGGCTTGCTGCAAATACTCGAATCCTTTGTTATACTGCTTTTTACCGTAGAGGGCGTTATTTGGTTTCTAGCCTCGTGTTAGAACACGAGGCTAGAAACCAAATAACGTGTAATTCGGACATATCAGCAGGCCCATTCCGATAATGATTGTACCTATAGTAACTCCTTAATTATCACTATTTCTGTGGCTTTTCTTGGACAACTATTGTATTATTCCTCCAAGTTATGTATCTGCTTACGATAATTTTGAGTAGTTGTCTTTCCAATTGTGCTCTCGTAGTTTTTAATGATTTTTTCTCGTTACGATCACGTCTTTGTTTGTGTTCGTTCTGGCACGGATTACAGCTAACTACGAGGAGCACTGCGCATTTTTCCGAGACTAGTCTGAACTTGCCTTGCAACAGCTATCCGTATCGAACTTCTTGTGATTACCAAGTAATTTTCAGCTTTTAAAAGAATCATGCGGTGTTCAAAATCAAAGAAATAATATCCATTTTGTCTTTTAACAATTATTCGATCGGTATGTTGTAAAGAAGTACTTTTTAGAAAGCCGTTTTATTATTCAAACATTAATGTTTTTTTCAACCTGATTTATTAATCCTGGCGAGAGACCCGGCCAGTACAGTAGCTAGCTAGCAGCTGGCAACAACAAATTTAACCCCATGGGGCGAACTGCTTTGCAACCCATATTTATATCAGCAGTTCGGATTGATTCAGGATGAGCTAGAATATGATTGGTAACAATTAAATACTTAAGTTTCAAGGTGAAATGATTTTAGTGGTGTGCAAAACTGCAATTTCTTACATATTTCATTATTTTTTTCGGAGCGTCGGTTCTCAAAAAACGAAACCGGGACCCGACGGCAACGGTCGGGTCCCGGTGTGATCGACCGTACCGACTCAAGCCTATTATTAACAACATATTTCTTAATCAATTCTTACTTAGTCTAGTCTAGATCTACTCTCGCATTTGAAAACATTGACAGATCAGATTATAACATTTCCATCATATTTCCTCACTGATCCAAACAATATATCTCAAATCAAACTGTTTTCTCTTTAGGCTTTTTTTTAGCTAACTGGTGAAGTCGGCCACATACAAAATCACGGAGGCACAAACAAAGCAGTCTCAAAAATGAGTAACACAAATTATAGTAGACGGGACTGATGTAAATGAATACAGACACATTCACCCAAACACATTCGCATCCCACAGACTTCTGGAAATATTCAGAAAATGAAGACAGAAACGTGTATTTTGAATTACTCACCTTGTAGATCAATGTATACTTTCAATAACTAAATCTCGATAGATGTCTATAAATATCTGTAATAGGACAACAAACGAAGAAATTATAAGGTGTTCTGGTATTGTGTCTAGCCGAACTGACTGACGGAATACATAATTTCGTGACGTCACACTACGTCAGCTACGGGGGTGGGGTCAAAGTGAATGCAGCCAACCTGTTACTAATGTCGTGTTGCTATTAAAAAATGTCCACAATCTTATGCTTTTTACTTCCAACTTGCAGTATTTCAAGCATTAATACAATAAAAATATAAAAACGTCGGTAATATAGGTCTCTCTAAATAAATGCCTGATTGTGGACTTTTTAGTAGCCCCTCCCCTCTCCCCCACAAGTCTTACTCTATCTTTTTTCATGACTTGCAAGTTTCACCTGTCATCTTATAGTAAACTGCATTTTCATGGAATTTTGTATTTAGCATACTCATTGTACTTGAAGGGGAGAGAACAAATTTCAAATTTCTTTTAAGAATATTGAAATTGTTTATTTTGTTTCTGCTCCAAAACACTAGTACAGGAAGGTCTGAAATCATTACCAAGTGTGTCAAACAGTAAACAATAAAACAGAGTGAATCAACTCTTTTGAAACCATAAAATAACTGCTCACTGGCGTAATGATGGGGGGGGGGGGGGGGGCTTGTTGCAGTTGCTCCCCCCCCCCCCAATAAAATTCAAACGTGGTTTATTTCTAATTCGATACAAGTGATTTACAAATGTGGCTGAAATGATTTTCTGGGGTTTTTCTCATTTTTGTATGCGTTTGTTGGAAAATGACAACTTCCCAAATTTATAGTCAGGCAAAAAAACCTAAATGGCCCCTTTTGACATAGGAAAAGAGCCCCCTTTTTCTTCAGATGAGTGCCCCTTTTTAATTTCAAATAGGTGCCCGTTCAGCATTCTTATAAGTGCCTCTTACCACCTCTGATAATACCTTTGCCCCTAATTCTCCTTTGTAATAAGTCGTGACCCTTCTCCGTTCTCATATTAAGTGCCTGTTTTCATCTCTGGTGAGGGTCCATTATCAGGTGCGATAAATGTCCCATTCTTATCTCTGATAAATCGCCTTTTTACTTTGACACTAATTGCTCCTTTTCTTTTCTAATAAGTGTCATTTCCCTTTGGAAATGTGCCCCTTTTTACTTTCACCATTAAATGTGCTCATAATTTAAAGCAAGTAAGAACAACTTCTTGCACCTAACAAAGGGCACTCACCAGAGAAAAAAAAGCAGTTATGAGAACGGAAAAGGGACAATTGTCAGAAGAAAAATGGCACTAATTAGAAGAAATTATCACAAATGAAAAGGGGAACCTATCACAAAGTTAAATGGGGTGCCTCCCAACTTTGAATAAGGGCACTCATCGGAGATATAAAAAAGGGGCACCTATAAGAATGAAATTAGTACAAAGGAAAAGAGGTACTTGTCAAATTGTAATGGACACCTCTTAGATTTGAAAAGAGGAAATTATAGGAGATGAAGGGGCACTTATCAGAGATGGTAAGGGGCACCTCTTGTACCTAAAAAGAAGCACTTACCTGAGATGAATAGAGGCACCTATAACACAGGAAAATGGGCACTCATCGAAGGAAAAGAGGCACATGTGACATTTTATTAGAGGCATCTATCAGAGGTGTCAGAAGGGGCATTTATGAGAAGGGGAAGTGGCTCTTATTAAAAAGGAGAAGGGGCATTTATCAGAAGGAAAGGGCACTTATACTTATAAGAAAGGGGGCACGCGTGTCATAATAAAAGGAGGCACTTATTAGCAGGCGCGGATACAGGATTTCTTAGGGGGGGCCCAAATTTGAACTTATGCGAGCCAAATATTGGTACATAATGGTGAAACCCGCAGTGGCAAAAAACCTTCGGGGGGTAGACAAAAAAATCCGCATCACCCCACTCTTACATGCAGGCCCCGCTGAACGTTTCTCGGCGAGGGTCAAGGGGTGGAGCCCCCAGAAGCTCAGGGGTTTTATACATTAAATTACCATCAGATGAGCATATTTTGATACCTTATTTGTGACACTGACAGGTCACGAATTGACGTGGGGTCCAGAGGGCGAAGCCCCCGGAAGCTCAGGGGTTTTGGGCAATACATTACGGTCAGATGAGCAAATTTTGATTCCTTATTTGTGGCATTGGCAGGACACAAATTGGTGTTGGGTCCTGGGGCCGGAGCCCCCAGAAGCTCAGGGGTTTTATACATTAAATTATCGTCAGATGAGTATTATGTTATACCTTATATGTGACACTGGCAGGTCACGAATTGGCGTGGGGTCTAGGGGGCGGAGCCCCTGGAAGCTCAGGGGTTTTGGGCAATAAATTACGATCAGATGAAAAAAATTGATACCTTATTTTTGACACTGGCAGGACACAGATTGGCTTTGGGTCCAGTCGGTGGAGCCCCAAGAAGCTCAGGGGTTTTATACATTAATAATCGTCAGATGAGCACAATTTTATACCTTATTTTGTGACACTGGCAGGTCACGAATTGGCGTGGGGTCCAGGGGCAGGGGGTGGAGCTCCCGGAAGCTCAGGGGTTTTGGGCAAAAAATTACGGTCAGATGAGAATATTTGTATACCTTATTTGTGAAACTAGCAGGTCGGAATTGGCGTGGGGTCCAGGAGGCGGAGCCCCCGGAGGCTCAGGGGTGTTAGGCAATATATTACGGTCAGATGAGCATCCAGGGCCCCGGCTTAGGGTCATTGGTTGGGTTCGGGGGGGGGGGGGGGCAGAGCCCTGGAAGCTCAGGGCTTTAGGCATTTCATTACGTCAGATGAGCATAATATACCTTGTGAAGTCCTGTAGACGTTTTTCAGACCTGGAAAAGTTAATAAGTACAAGGTTTTTTTTGTTGTTTTGTGTTCTAGATGGGTATTGAAGTAAATTCAGCTTGGTTGCCAGCTTGGCAAACTTGGGCAACTTTTTTAATAGCCATATTAGCATAATCATCTAATTAGCATATGTGCAATATGTAATAATGTTGCTAATCTCAATTCAGCAGGCGTGGATCTACGGGGGGGGGGGGTTTAGGGGGTTTAACCCCCCCCCCTTGGGCGGCCCAAAAAAAAAAAAAAAGAAAGAAGAAAGAACGCACGCTGTAGAGAGAAACCCTTTCAAGTAATATTGTGAGAAGATAATTATTCAACTCATCTGGTAACTTAACCAAAAACATGATAACTCTGGATATAACTGTGTATTAAACTGTTACTTGATTTAAAAAGACGTTATCATGCACTGCTTTTTATGGTCTCCATTGTGTTAATAGATGCCAGGAAAACATCATTTACGGGGTTCAAATAAACACCTCCCAAAAATCGGCTCGCCGCTTCGCGGCTCGTTGACGATGCTCCGCATCGTCATTATTTTGGTCAACCCCCCCCCCTTAGCAAAAAGCTAGATCCGCCCCTGTTCAGGAAGCCTGAAAACATGGATAATACGACTTTTCAAGGGTTTTCTATGACGAGGAATTCATTTTTGATACCAGTTTTTGATTCCAAGTAATGCAATTGTCTTAAACAGCATAATGAGCCAAGCTTATGTACGATATATGGACTCCATTGTCATTGTTTATCTATAAAGCCTAAAACTGTTGCAATGCAACATTGTAAATCACCTTTTGGTGCCCCCCCCCCAAAAAAAAAATCCAAGTTCGGTGAACTTTTTTGGACCCCTTTTTGTAAACCTCGATCGATTACATGACATGTGCCCCCCCCCCAAACATCAATCTCTGACTACGTGCCTGCTTAGGGCCCTAGGTGGGGTCAAGGGGGCAGAGCCACCGGAAGTCAAGGAGTTTTAGGCATTTAATTACGGTCAGATGAGCATTGATACCTTATTTGTGGCACTGGTAGGTCACCGTAATTGGTGTGGATTTTAGGCATTCAATAACCGTCAGATGAGCATCCAGGTGCCTGACTTTGGGCCCTAGGTGAAATCACTTTGTTTTGTTGCTTTCTTTAGCAACCCCAAAAATAAAATCTTTCCCTTTTTGTTTTTACCTCGATCGATTACATGTATTTGCCCCCGGCCCCCCAAAAAAAAAAAAAAACACATCAAACTCTGACTACTTGCTTGCTTAGGGTCCTAGGTGGGGTCTAGGGGCAGAGCCACCGGAAGTCAAGGGGTTTTAGGCATTTAATTACGGTCAGATGCGGCGAAGCCTGGAGGGCAGGGTCACAGTGCCTCTACTTTATCAAGTACTCCTTAATTGCCCATTTTACATAGGGAAGGTGCCCCTTTTTACTGCAGATAAGTTCCTCTTTCATCTTTGATGAGTGCCACTTCTCAGTCTTACCTCTAATAAGCAGTGGCGGATCCTATGAGCATATTTTGATACCTTATTTGTGGCACTGGTATAATATAGGTCACTAATAATATTGGTGTGGTATATCCGATGCATATAATTTGTTATCCAAACTTGCAAAGAGGAGACGAGAATTAAGAACCCAAGAGTAACATAGAATGAATAGAAAGAAGAGAATAAAAATAAATAATATAGGAGTAGAAATTAAAATATGATCGGTATTCGATGTCCCTTAAATGCATATAGGCTTATGACTAAAGTATGACATTCCGAACTCTGTAGTAGATAAACAAAGTGAAAATAGAAAAATCCGAGAATTTTATAAGAAACCCGACATATCAAATATTGAACATGATGATGATTATTCGCCTGTTAATTTATGTATAAGAATCTCAAGTTGGTATCAACTATCAACTCTCCAACTGGTTTAAAGATTTGTCTTCTTCTAGCTCCCCCATGCAGGCATATTTTACAGAGAGGGCTGATGGTCGGGCACTTTATATAAATACAAGAAGCTCTACCAGGGGCGTTGTGGGTATGGGGCGGGGGATCTTTTCCCTCCGCTTCAAATACGCTAGTGGTTTTTCTAATTTTTGTAATTTCCTCAATCTAATTATAATAAACTTTGTTTTGAAAATAAGGCCTATATAAATTATCTAAGCATCTAGGCTACCCTCCCCCCCCCCCCCACCCCCGCCCCCACCCCCCATATTCATGAGGAAACTTGGAACTTTAAAAAAAAGGAAAGAAAATATAATTGGGGTTTTGTTTAGTATAAATTGTTATGACTTCTAGATCCAGTATGGGTTTTACTTTTAATTTGGCAGTGCATGAGCCAGATGAGAGTTTACGTGTTGAGTGTCGCCACCATAGCACTAGCGTATAGCTAGCTAGCTAGCTAGCTAGCTACATGTAGCTAGCTAGCTCAATCATATCAAACTCAAAGTCCATGCAAAGACGAATCTCTGGGTACAAAAGCTGTGGACGAAATATGCTGGTAGAACGCTTGGATTGACCTATCCTAGACATGATTTTGCTGAGCAGAAGAGCCGTTGATATATTTATATCATTAGTACGTATATTGGTGTCCAAGATGAAGTAATTTTAAGAACAAATTTATGTGGAGATATGACAATATGTTTGCGCTTCGACCAAGCGCCAGTTGTTGTGATCACGCCCGATCGACACGGTACATGACCGCTCAGCTCTGCGCCCCTATGGTCTGGCGGTGGGGCTTGACTGGAGGACGGTAGTTTTCTTGGAAGCTTGGCGGATCGCGGACGTGGACCCAGCAGCGCTGTAGCTGTTTGCAGTAGGCCTACAGACTTCTTTTTTGGGGGTCAATGGCAACATTATAGTGACGAATGAATGTAACCCCCAATGAATAAGATGAAAGATATGGGGGGATAGAAAGAGTAACTAGTTAGGAGAGCCGAGAGTGAGAGGAGAAAAAATGTGAGCATTATTAAACACAAAATGTGAAGAGAAAATGTAGAGTAAAACCGCCAAACTTCGGACGTTGCCAAGCTTCATTTAAATTAGAAAGGGAGAAAAAAGGTGAACGATATTGAATTGGGGGGGGGGGGTGGGGGGGGGGAGAGAAAGAGTAAGAAGGGGGGGGGAATACAAATAGACCTAGGCCTAGCGAAGCTGCGAGAAAAGAGTCAAGAGAGCTAATTGATGAGATACGTACATTGACTAATGGTGGTGTGGGGGGGGGGGGGGGGGGTAGGTTTTGGGATATTAGCATGCAAAATCAAACATGAATACACCCTTTTACGGTTAAGGCCGCCATCTTAATTTATGCGTAAACCACTGAACTCTCAACTTTGCTTAACCGTAAAATAAAATGGCGCCCATGTCTGCGCATGCACACTGTTGTAACCGTAAACTGGTGTAGTGTCAACTTGATTCATTCAGTCTAACCTGTTATATGAATATTTAAAATGAAAAATAAAATACATGTTAAGGCCCGGTCCCACTGCACTTACGAATGCAAAGAGGATGTAAAACGCAAAGAGGATGTAAAACGTAAAAAAATCTTGCCATCCGTTGGAAAACGCTATGCATCCGTTGTGTACTCATTGCATACATGTTTCATACGCTCTATCCATCGAGCATCCGTCCACTGTGATTTCATCCGCGCAAAAAAGTTTTGAGCTGCACAAAATTTTTAGAACAGACGAACTTCCGCCGTGTACGATGTAAATCTGCGACAAATACGAGCAACAAACGTTCTATGTCCGTTATCATCCGTTAAACGTTCGCTGTATCCTCTCTGCATCCTCTGGGCATCCTCGCAACTCACATCCGCTGCAGCTGAAAATGGAAAGAGGGAGGAAAGATAAGACCTGAAACGTCTATACATCGTTAGTAGCACGGAAATAGAAAGGATGTAAGCGTATGCATCTCGTATAGTATTCAAAACTGTCATCCACTTCCATCCGCTTTCATCCGCTAGGCTTCCGATGAACATCCGTTTAACATCCCGCTACATACTACCCACGTCCGTTATTTTCCGTTCTGTTTTCGCAAATTTTTGCAAATTTTGTCCATTTCTAGAGCGGATGGAAACGGATGGAGCCACCCCCGAAATTTTGCTCGTCCGCTGTGTCCTTTATGCATACGTTTTGCGTCCATCGGCCAGTGGGACCGGGCCATTATGCTTTGGGATATGCCGAGAAACCAAGAGTTTATCTTCTCACAAAATGATCTAGTTTCAACCCCTCCTTGTTTTGGATGTGTTTTTTTTCTTCAGGCCTTGGCTGCTATTGTTCTTATCGCCTGGGGCTTTGTGATCTATGCTGGGCGTATTACCGCAGTCAAGACCTATCCTGAGTTAGCTGAAAACGTCTGATTCTAGAGGTATAGTATTTCTTTCATCTCTGTAGGGGATTAAAGGAGGACCCATCCACCCCCCCTTCTAAATTCTAACACCTTTATCTGATATACCTGAAATAAAATCTCCCATTTTGTTCCTGTGCCCAGCTTTTAGATTTTAGACCTGAAAAGGCAGAATTTGTTGGGACCCACCCTTGCCACTTTTATGTGAAGGCTAGTTATTTACAAGCATGCTACATCATACATGCCAGTTGCCTTTAAGGGCTCTCTTTAAGTACATTGTAAATTGTAACCCTATTGCATAAACGTATTTTTGCACATTTGAGACTGTAACCAGGGCCAGCCCTATATATGTATCCGACTTTCCATATTGATGTATTCAACATGATCAGTTCAAAATATTAGGTAGACAGTAAGACTTGTGATGATCTCAACATGTTTTGAACATTCTTCATTTTCTTCTGACTTATTCCAGGCTAAAGCATAAAGGCTGAATACTTCAGGCTATGGCCTCAAGAAAGGAAAATGTTTTAAAGCCCCACTGCTCTACGTCTACCTACTTGCGCCCTCTATATAGCAAACAATGACTAAGCGGCGACTGTTGGTCCCCCTTGGTCTTCTTTTTCTTATGTTAATTGAGAGCTGATTTGATGAGATAAGGATCTGTCAGCGACCATGCAGGGAGGTCTAATCCCTCCTGGCCAAAGTAGTGCAGATATGCTTTAATTGTTCTTCATTTATTTTGAATTTACTGCAGGCTAAGCATCTGATACTCTAGTCTCCAACCTCAAGAAAGATGGAGACACCTCCAAGAAAATGCCAGGTGGTGATGAGGAAGATCAACCTTGGTGAGAAAGCAACCATGCACAGGTGTGTCGTTCCCATCAAGAGACTCCAAATCAGCAACAGGACGTCACTGAAATCACAGCGAGGAAGCAACAAGCTGTCCCACGTCCAACTCCAGAAGCTACAGGTTCTCCTGCAGAAGTTGAAGCTGAGCAAGGACAGACTTGACGAACCGATTGTTGTCCAAGGTGACAAAGGACATAGGGAAGACGCAGTGGAGAAAACTCTTTTGACACTACAGCTTCGGAAACTCAGAGTGCTTCTCAACAAGCTGAAACCGAATGACCGATGCGACGTCACGGTAACGCAAGACAACAAAGAGAACGAAGAGAAACCTGTGAAAAGTAGTCTTTCCAAGTTTCAGCTCCTCAAATTCAAGGTGTTGCTTAGCAAGGTGAAGCTAAACAAAGATGGCTCGATTATGGCTCATGACAAGGAGAACAGAGACAACGTGGAACGAACCTTGTCCAATGTCCAACTTCATAAACTGAAAATACTTCTCAGCAAGCTGAAACTAAGCAACGACATACAGGATTCATCGATCATCGTCGATAAAGAATGTGGAATTGTGACATGCCAGCATTCCCTTTCCGCGATGAACAAAAAGCGTTTCCGAGTTCTTCTAAGGAGACTCAAGCTCAACAATATTCTGAAGGGCCATGACCACACTCTTTTCATCGATAAGGAACTGGGCTTTGTAACGAATCCTTACCTTCTCCCAAGCTATTGTCGAGGTCATGTTTGTAAACCCCATCATAGCGTGCTCAAGTTCCGAAGAAGCCGCGCCAGGCAGTGCCGTGTGCGCATCAAAAAGATAAACCTGTAACCACCATCTTTTCTTACGACTCAGAGATCGTTCTCCATTTACATTTGTTTATCTTTTCAGAATCAGTTCTTATTTTATTTTCCAAGGTTTTCAGAGCTTTTTCTGAAAAAAATAAAGGATGGTTACGCAGATAGAACATTGATATATTTGTCTCAATGAAATACCTGCCTGCCTAGTGGTAGACATTGACTCAAAAACGATATAAATCATTAGCTGAATGATCATTGATCAATTGATCAATCAATCCTATCCATAAGTCTTTGCTTAACCCTTATTTCAATTTTGGTTTGAATTTATTTTGGAATATCAATATCTCTTAGACAGGTACTATGGAAGATAAATTTTGTTTCTTTCTTTTATGAAGTACCGGTAGTTGTGCTAACTTTGAATAATAATTACTTTTTAAGCAGATTTCGGGTGTTTGAGGGAACTAATTTGTTAACTATTACCAGTAGTAAATTTTGTGTAGCACTTTCACATTTTTTCAGCAAAATGTGCTTTTAAAAGATTTGGGGGAGACTTAAATGCTGCTTATGAATTCTAAATGTTTCATGATTTATCTGTACATTTTGTTAATATTAATTTGCACCTTGTGTAAAAACTATTTTATATCACTGGGGTCTTTGGCCTTGCGATTACAACTTTTTGCCAATATTCAAAATTTATGCACCTAGTACATACATACATACATGTACATGTACATGACATCTACATACCGTCACCTTCTTAAAATAATGGCCTAAGTCATATTTTCAAGTTTTAAGAAAAACTGAGAAAACTGAACCAAACATAGAATTTCACACAGAGAGGTTTGGGGGAAAATGACTAATGAAATACAAATAGTTCTGTCCGTCGAATCTGTTTCATAAGAGGATTAGATTACTCATTTACTTTGGGTTTACTCAATAATATATATACTTTTTTTCTTCACATGCTTGACTTCGGCAATTATACTAACTGGGTATAAAGCAGTATGAATATTAGACCAAAAGCTTCAGTCTCTCTATATCGTTGGTTGTTCCACTGAGACTACATGTACGTCTGGTTCTACTAGACCTCCGATTATAGATTATGTATTGGGGAATGTCAACAAATGTCAGTTTTATTAAAGAAATGACCCATATCAGACCGTTATTTCTGTCTACATGAATATGTACTATTCAGCACATATGCCATTTATCAAAGTTGGATAGCCTCATGAAGGGATGAATTGGGCAAAAATATAATTTACTTCAAAATGTGACTTTGGCCATTATTTCAAGAAGGTGACGATATGTTTAATGTGAGTTTAAATAGCATTCCCCTGTTTCTACATTTGTAGCAGAAGATGTAATGAAATGATCAATAACAACAGATTGAATGTGTTAAGATCATGACTGCAAACAAACGTTTTATAACTAGAGGTTATATAATGAAGTACCGTAATTAACGGTGTATAAACCGCTCCTTTATGCCCCTCCACCCGGCGCTATGTCTGGCAATGTCTCCCAGCTCAGTAATCGGTGTGTTGACTCACCACTAGGAAACTAGAACAACACTCAAATTTGTCTGTCATCTTGGTTTGAAAGTAATTTTTCTGATAGATCTCAATATGTAGTTTATAATAATAATTCCTACACACGGTGTACCACAAGGTTCTATCCTAGGTCCTCTACTGTTTTTTAATTTACATTAATGATCTTACACATTCAGCTGCACCTCGCAGTTAAATGAAAGGCCTTCCCGCATGTGTTTTTTTAACACGGACCTGGCTCGCTGCCGACAGAGTCGGCAAAAAAAAAAAAAAAGGGCGAACAAGAGGGATGCGGTTAATACACGAGGGCAGTTTATACAACGTTAATTACGGTATTGCAATATACTTGTGGCATTAATGTATATTTTAGTTAAGATATTCAGATTATAACTTTATACAGCACACACACATTTAAAGAAATCATGCAATTCTTCCAAATTTACTTGTGGCATTTTTACAAAGTAGCCAATTTCGCTAGAGCATTGGGCAGTGCAAACACTATTTAGAAAGATATCAGATTGAAAGATATAGATTATATTTTGCTGTGCAAAAATGTTAACCAATCAAATTTGGATCTTACTGTAGGTGAGCAGTCATTCCATTTTTGATAGAGAAATCATGGTGTGATTATTTCTTTGTGTAAATTTGTATCACATTTAAAGATAAAGGTGAGTTCTGGTATTAAATGCGATTGCATTGTGAAAGAAAAGGTGTGGAATGGATCTAAAACTGTTGATCATGTAGCATGTAAGTATTGGTGTGTACTGCAAGGTTCTGGAGTCATCAAAATCATAATAAATTTGGTCCAGTCTTGGTAAAGTAACAAGCACTGTACACAGAAAGATGTATATGGGACTACACAAATGGCGTCGGGGCTAGTTCTACCTGATTTTCTTATCTTTCTATGCTCATTACTCAGCCAATATACATTTTCTTCCAAAATTGTTTGGCACATGACATTTATTTGTAATCTTGAACATTCAGTGAAAGTTTCGTTTGATTCTGTGAGAATTCATTTTCTTTTTTTTTACCAGTACTCAGGTTTATCTTTAAGTCATGTCTTGAACCTTCAGTGTGCAAGCATTTATTTTACTTAAAGATCCTGTCGGAAGTGAAAAATAAAATAGATAAATTATATATCAAAGGGAACTAAAGCTTACAAGCCATAGATTACAATAATACCTGTTATATGGTACTTTAGAGCCTGTCAGACGAGTAACAGCTCTCTGAAAACTCAAAATCTAAAGCTTGGAAAATCAGGAGTTGTTGACTTAATAAAATCATCATAGTATTTGGTGTACGCATATTCACAATGACTTTGCATTATTTAAGCATGATTCGTCGCCTCAGCTATATAGGCGAGTCTATCGGGTGCACATATTATGTCGTAATTGTAACTGTGGCAAATTTGACCCCTCTTGACCTGTAATTTGGAGAGGTGCAGAAAAAAAGGTTCTAAATTGCTTTTGTGCAATACTAAAAGGGAAAATATTTTGAATTCCTTTATATTTGTATTCTACGTTCATTCAGCTTTTTCCATTGATATAAAGTTGTATTTTCATCGGATAGGGTCTTTAAGCCCCTCCCCCCTATGACTTCATAGCATTTTAAGAAAGCAAAACGTGAATACTTCGCCCTTTTTTTCTTCTTTTTTTTCTTCATATACTGCATGACAAAGCAGGGAATTTAATTTACATGTAATTTGCAGTTAAATTAGTTGATTACTACTAGTATACATTGTTTTGGTATCATGCCAGTTTGTGTATTTGCAGTTTGTAAACTAAGAATGTTGTGTTTTATCTAATTTACATGTTT
Source organism: Strongylocentrotus droebachiensis (assembly GCA_035222895.1). NCBI lineage: Eukaryota > Metazoa > Echinodermata > Echinoidea > Camarodonta > Strongylocentrotidae > Strongylocentrotus > Strongylocentrotus droebachiensis. Next base: position 318,447 of record JAVYIG010000824.1, on the reverse strand, counting down.
TTTGTTCATAACAAATACTGATCATGTTTTTCGCGGCTGATTGACTATAATAAACAATTAGTTTTTGGCACAGACACGCATTGATATTTGCAATTACTTTGGGGTATTACTATTAAAAGACAAGTCCACTCAAAAAATAACTTACTTTCAATAAAAGCAGAAAAATCAGAAAACCAATCAAAAAAAGTTTGAGCAAAATCGGATAACTAATAAGAAAGTTGTGAATTTTTGAAAAAGTATGTAAAACCATGGAACAATGAGAATCACAACACAAATTGCCAAGATGGTTATCAGTTTGTGACGTCATGTCCTCACAACTTATCAATTGCTTTACATAGTTTAATCCCATTAATTTCCCTTTTTATCCACTAAAACTTGATTTCCCCAGCCTTTTGCCCAGGTTATATGATTTGTATCATATTGCGTGCATGGCATTTCCCCAAAACTTTATGAATTTTGAAGAATTGATACTATTTTCTGAATATTGTATTTCATAATTAATGACTTTTTATATAAACAGTTTATCAAAATTCATTTTTTTCATGATTTAACTGGACAAAAATTACTCTTTATTTGGGCATCCACACAAACATTATTACTTACAACTGATGTGTAGGACTTGTAGTAAAGACAACCACAAAAACAACTAAATCTCTCTCAAAGTTTGTGCATTACCGCTGTCCTCATTCCTCATTCTCTCTCTCCGTCTTTTCTTTTCTTTCACTTCCCATTCTCTTTCTTTCATTCTCTTGCACTCTTCTTCCACTTGTGCTCCCAATTTCCTCTCTTCTCCATCTTTCCTTAGATCACAGAAAATCAAATTTTCCTTCTCGAGATCAATCTCACTACAACCATGGCAGATACGAGTATATCAACCAGTAACATTGTTCAAGGTTGAAGAAAATTAATCGTAATTTTTGTATGTAATGTTACTTATTATATTCCTTCTACTGTACTAACCCTCCAACATGCACAAAGTTCTCAAACCACAAAGATCAAGATGTTTATGGTTTTCTTTTAAGGCGTCACTGTGCGACACCCTCTATAAGTAAATTCTCCCAACCAATTTTTGAATTTTCCAAACCATTTTTTCTATGAATTGAAGTCACTAGCATTGAAGTTTTCTCTCATCTGAACAATGTTACATAGTCCCTTTAACAGCTTATCATACAATCTAACACTACTCAGTTGAGTAACTATCCAGTCATTGCATACATTTTTGTCTTCAATATTTAATTTCATAACAATACATATAATTCATCTTTGCACAAAAAGCCACAAATTCCAAACTAGTAAACATTCCAGCTTGCCATGCCCTAAAAATCCATTCACACAAGAGAATGTAAACTCCTATCTGTTATATTCACAAATCACAGAATTATACTCCTTCAAATTCACTCTGGACCGGTAAACAAAATCATCTCAAAGAGGAACACATCTTCAATTATTTTACAGAGGGAAGTGAATATTACTGGATATCATACCAACACTTCTACAACTTATCAAAACTTCAGTGACACATCCTGAATCCATTGAAATGGTTAGTTTCTAATAAAATGTGTTATATGGTTTGGTAGTACAGCCATGATCACCGACACATGTTTTCTGAAATCATAAATATGGATATAGAGGATGAGGGATCAAAATAGCTACACTACTGGCCTTGAAATAGTCGGGCAGGGTATCGTACAACATTGCATACAGGAAATAATATGCTGGAGTTTCAACTAATCCCCTTCTTTCAACATTGCAATCATTGCTCAACAAAGACAAGAGAGAATATTGAATTAAAAGAGAGCAAGAGAAAATGACATGCAAATGCTTCTCATATCAGTATTATCCTTCTATGAGCTTTTCATTGTGATATAAAGTCAAATACACCCTCCGATGATTTGTTGCTCTACATTCAAATAACATTGAGGTATAACATTTGCAATCGTAAAGATGTGGTTCTGGAGATGAAATTTGAAAGATGTAGATGATGTTAGGTAATGCTGGGAGTGTGGACATCTTTGTAGTCATGGCAACAGGGCAGAGCTAGTGATAAACAAGTCGTCGAGTGAGAAGGGTCACTCAATGATGGCCATTATTTATAATGCTTGAACGTCTGTGGTGCAGTCTGCAGGAAAGATAAGGAAAAGAAGAACAAAATTATAAAAACAATCAAGCTAAATAAGGAACACTTTCAATGTTATATTGATAAGAGTTGAGGCAGTGTATATAGGTTAACATGTACATGTACATCACATTAATATTCTAGGTTTTTGATAAATCAGCCTACCGGCATAAACTTCACTATTTAGCAGTACAACCACAAAAATGATTATGAACAGGGTTTGATACTGACAAGGGTCATGAGCATCTCAATCTTAAAGCCTGTCTGGATTAGTTTGGCCAGGGAGGGGGGGGGGGATTAGACCTCCCTGCAAGATCACCGACAGGTGGCTACCTCATCAAATCAGCTCTCAATTAACATAATAAAAAGGGGACCAACAGGCACCACTTAGGCATTGTTTGCTATACAGTGCGTCCCAGAAAAAACGAAACCGAGAAGTATCGATGTTTTATCATAACTTAATCACAACCATAATTAATGAATGATACATATTTGGAAAGCTGAGAATCTCCTCTTTCAGTTGATGCTACTCCCGTGATGCATATTTCACGCATGAGTGATTAAAGGCAATTTGAAGGAAGGAAACCAAAAAGTAATTTGGCGGGCGGTATCTGAATTTCAAAGCAAAATTCATATTTCTAGAAAGTTGAGTTTCTGCCCTTTCATATGACACCTCAATCAAGAAAAATGAGCCAGGAATAACAAAGTTCTGTTTGTTTAAAGTAGCCCTTACATTTTCATAATTTTAACAAACGAATTCGTTTTCACTGGGTGCCTGCCGTAGCAAAAAGCAGATTTGACAAAAGACTTAACTCCGTTTCGTTGACAATCAGCCATGCATGAAGACTCTCGTCTACGGCTGATTGTCAACGAAACGGAGTTAAGTCTTTTGTTAATTTCGTTTATTGATACGGCAGGCAGCCAGTGAAAACGAATTCGTTTAATAAAATTATGGAAATGCAAGCACTACTTTAAACAGACAGAACTTTGTCATTCCTCGCTCATTTTTCCTGATTGAGGTGTCATATGAAAGGGCAGAAACTCAACTTTCTAGAAATGTGAATTTTTCTTCGAAATTCAGTTACCGCCCGCCAAATGTCTTTTTGGTTTCCTTCCTTCAAATTGCTTTTAATCACTCATGCGTGAAATATGCATCACGGGAGTAGCACCAACTGAAAGAGGAGATTCTAAGCTTTCCAAATATGTATCATTCATTAATTATGGTTGTGATTAAGTTATGATAGAACATCGATACTTCTCGGTTTCGTTTTTTCTGGGACGCACTGTATAGAGGGCGCAAGTAGTTATTGGTATGGGGCAGTGGGGCTTTAATCTAAAGTCATTGGTACTCACGCAATGATCCACACAATGAAGGAAGTCAAAGAATTCCTCTGTACATGTCTCCTCTGTGTTAGACTTGGCGCTGACACGGTCTGTGCAGGCATCATAGACCTCCTTCAAGGGGGCACAGTGTCCTGTTGCCTCGCAGTCCTCCCTGATCTGATCTCTTGGGTCCTATATAATAGGCAATGCACACAAAACATCAAACAAGCTGTAGTGATCACCTGTATAAAAAGACCTCTTGGGTCCTGTAAACATATAGGCAATGCACACAAAACATCAAACAGGCTGTAGTGATCACCTGTATACAGTGGCGTAATGAGCAAAAACGTTTGGGGGGGCTGACAAAAAAAAATCCGCAGCGCCCCACTCTAACATACAGGCCCCGCTGAACGTTTCGCAAAGTGGGGTCTAGGGGAAAAGCCCCGGCGCGCCGCGGCGGGGGTCAAGGGGAGGAGCCCCCGAAGCTCAAGGGGATGGGCATCAGTGGCGGATCTACGAATTTCTTACCGGGGGGAGGGGCACAAAATGGCATGGGGTTAAATATTATGTAAAACGATGAAGCGACAGAATGAGGCTTTAGCGGCAATGGAGTGGAGCGACCAAGCGGGGGTGGGTCTGAGAGGGGGTTCCGGCCCCCTCCCAGAGTAAGAAGCATTTGCAATTTTAGAACCAAATTAGACGCATTTTCAGGCACTTCCTGGAGTAATATGACGTAAAATTGCTTTCTCCTACCGCTTCCAAGAGTAGGGATCTTTTTCAATTTGAGAACCACATTTGGCGCATTAATGTCCACCGGCACTTCCTGGAAAAAACGAGGCCTTCTGATTGGTTAGAAGTTAGAAGTCACGTCTTGAGACGTTGTATATGCTTTGATGCCCAGGGGCGGATCTAGCTTTTTGCTAAGGGGGGGTTTGACCAAAATAATGACGATGCGGAGCATCGTCCACGAGCCGCGAAGCGGCGAGCCGATTTTTTTGGGGGTGTTTATTTGAACCCCGTAAATGATGTTTTCCTGGCATCTATTAACACAATGGAGACCATAAAAAGCAGTGCATGATAACGTCTTTTTAAATCAAGTAACAGTTTAATACACAGTTATATCCAGAGTTATCATGTGTTTGGTTAAGTTACCAGATGAGTTGAATATCTTCTCACAATATTTGCACTTGAAAGGGTTTCTCTCTACAGCGTGCGTTCTTTTTTCTTTCTTTTTTTTTTTTTTTTTTTTTTGGGGGGGGGGGGCCGCCCAAGGGGGGGGGTTAACCCCCCTAACCCCCCCCCCCCCCCCCCGTAGATCCGCGCCTGATGCCGCACAATGCACAAAGACGGTGGTCCGGTACTTCATTAGTAGTACTTGTAAACAATTTCTCGAGTGTATAAACTTTATAGTTATCAGGGGCGTCGCTCGATCTTTGTCAGTGGGGGGAGTGGGAAGGGTGTAGAGGCCACCGATTACCGACAAACCGAGCAACCAATTACCGACAAATATATTAATGCCAATATCCAAATGTCTACAAATTTAACCCTATAAACCCGGGGCCAGGACTAAGTTATTTTTCAGTCTCCCCCCTCCCGCGCGAAGCGCGGAAACTTTGACACTTCATTAAATTATTATAGAAAGAAGACGATCCGTTGTACCGTTCACGACTCTTAATTCTTGTTTGGATCCAGTTCCCCCCCCCCCCCTCCCGCGCGAAGCGCGGCAGTTTTGACGTTTCATTAAAATTATTACTCTTAACCCTTGTCTGAATTCATTTTCGCCCATCCCGCGCGAAGAGCGGAAGCTTTGACGATTCATTAAAGTATTACTCTTAATCCTTGTCTGAATTCATTTTCGCCCATCTGGCGCGAAGCGCGAAAAAATTTTGCGTTTCAATAAATCTTTACTCTTAATCCTTGTCTGAATTCATTTTCGCCTATCCCGCGCGAAGCGCGGAAGCTTTCACGTTTCATTAAATTATTAGAGAAAGAAGACGATTCGTTGTATAGTGTTCTTGTCTGAATTCAGTTCCCCGGCCCCCTCCCCCCCCCCCCTCCCGCGCGAAACGCGGAAGCTTTGACACTTCATTAAACTATTAGAGAAAGAAGACGATTCATTGTACCGGTTCCGTTTCTTAATCCTGGTCTGAATTAGCTTTCGCCCATCTCGCGCGAAGCGCGGAACCTTTTACGTTTCAATAAATTATTACTCTTAATCCTTGTCTGAATTCATTTTCACCCATCCCGTGCGAAGCGCGGAAGCTTTCAGCTTCATCAAATTATTAGAGAAAGAAGACGATTCGTTGTATCGTGTTCTTGTCTGAATTCAGTTCCACCCCCTTCCCGCGCGAAGCGCGGAAGCTTTGACACTTCATTAAATTATTAGAGAAAGAAGACGATTCATTGTACCGGTTCCGACTCTTAATCCTTGTCTGAATTCATATTCGCCTATCCGCGCAAAGCGCGGAAACTTTAACGTTTCATTAAATAATCAGAGAAAGAAGACCATTCGTTGTATCGTGTTCTTGTCTAAATTCAGTTTTCCCGCCCGCGCAAAGCGCGGAAGCTTTGACACTTCATTAAATTATAAAGAAGGAAGACGATTCGTTGTACCGTTCTCGACTTTTAATCCTAGTCTAGATTCAGTTGCTCCCCCCCCCCCTACCCCCGCCGAAGCGCGGAAGCTTTGCCGTTTCATTAAATTATTAGTGAAAGAAGACGATTCGTTGTACCGTGCACTATACTCTTAATCTTGTCTGAATTCAATTTCCCCACTGGGCCCCTCAACGGTACATGTGCAGTGTTACATGATGTAAGTATGGAACGCCCGGCAGTGCGTCACAGTTGCTTCTGTAAAGGAGTTTTTTTTTTACTCGTGTTACTGTTAGTGGCCACGGCCCCTTAGTGACTATAAAAAACATATGGCTGGCGCTTCCTGGCCATTTGGGAATGTATCAGTTTGCAACAGAAATGGAGAAACGCGCATTTTGTTGAAAATCATGTGTTATCACGAACATTTATACATCACTTGTATATGGAATTGAAAATAAGTCATGGTTCAATTTTATTTGGGGGGGCTGGCGCCCCCCCTAGCCCCCCCACCAGTACGCCAGTGCCTGTATAGAAAGACCTCTTGGGTCCTGTAAACATATAGGCAATGCACACAAAACATCAAACAGGCTGTAGTGATCACCTGTATAGAAAGAACTCTTGGGTCCTGTAAACATATAGGCAATGCACACAAAACATCAAACAGGCTGTAGTGATCACCTGTATAGAAAGACCTCTTGGGTCCTGTAAACATATAGGCAATGCACACAAAACATCAAACAGGCTGTAGTGATCACCTGTATAGAAAGACCACATTTTTCATGCCCCTAAAGCCACTTCTCATTGAAACCTGTATTAAAGGAACCTGTCTAAACAGACTGCTATTCTGGTCTTCCATGAACGGTCTTTATCAGGTATTCTGTTCTTGTATTATAACGCATATCAGATTATATTAAAGGTATTACAAAGTTTTGGTATGGGGCCATGAATTTGGTTCAAATTAATATATTGGAAGCATATGCGTTCCTACAATATTCATTGATCATTGTCCCGGTTGAAATCGAGTCTAAAGTTATGAAATTATAAATAATAAACTCTTTATGTTGTATAGCTCCCTCTCAAGGTCAAGATATCAATTTAGCTATGAAACAATGTTTCTTGACTAAAATCGACCGATGAGCTATTCCCGTTTGGAAATTGTATATCACAACTACATATTCTGAGATTTTCATGGTCGCAGCTACCACTTTACGCCCGTGGGCGCTATTTGAAATTTATCAAAATTTACTGGGAGTACCGGTAAATTGTTATATTCAATTTTTTCTCGAAAACAGAAGTGTTTTAGGGGTTCGTTTTGTTAGTGTTTATAATACATCCACAGGGTCATCCAAATATATCAAAATTGTAAAGATTCACTATCCACCCATTTTCAAAATTTCCCAAAACTTTGTATTACCTTTAACATCCCTAATTGCTTCCAAAGAGCGTTGGAAATTATTAACTTGCTTTACGTATCTTAGGTATCCAGACCTGCCAACCTCTGGAGTTCAAAAACTGTATTCTTTAATCCCAAAAGTTGTATTTTACTGACAAAAGTTGTATTCTTAAAATTAAACACGGACTGTTACGCGGATCAATGCCTCGTACAGTTCCTACATATAGGAAGAATTTTTTTATGGATCATTTGTTGAATATGCATGATTTCGTCACGACCGTTGTGTATCGATGAACCAATGAACATCCCCCCAAATTGCCAATGTGAGATGCCTGTAGGATACATAACAGGACAGAATGGGCATTTTGCCATTGAAAATGGCTAACACATACGGAAAAGAAAAGAAAAGAAAAGAAAAGAAAAAAAAAAAAAGTTTTTTTTTTTGTTGAAAATCATATTTTATGCAGGAAAATCGTACTGTCGTATTTGCTTCTAAAAATCGTACTAAATACGACTAAATCGTACTGGTTGGCAGGTCTGGGTATCCTGTATCAAAGGAGTACTCCGACCAGGTACCCATTTACATATACCTCAATGCTAATGTAGATTAATGCTTTACCAAAGGGCGTTAGAGCTGTGGCAGGGATTTGAACCCTGTCCCTTTTGGTTCTCAGTCTGGTGACTTATCCACATTACCACAACACATCTATGGATAATTACATGTAACTTTGGATTGTCAATCATTCTGAAATTTACTATACATCTGAAAAACTTTTTGCAGTGAGGGTATCTTCTTGTAAGCGAGTTACTCACAGAGACATGTATTAGGCTACAGAAGCTGTCCACGTCCACAGCTTAATTGCTTAGCCCTCCAGTGATTTTTTTTTTTTTTAAATAACGGGAGGTAAAACATGGCTGTCATTGACCCAGACCCACATACGGATACTGGTGTGGTGTTTTTTTTTTGTGTTAGTAAGGATTTAGAACAGATTTTTCTGAATGTATCTAGATACATATAAATAAGGGAATGGCGATAAATTCACACTTACCACAAGATCTTCCTCCTCCTCTTCCTCCTCTTCCTCCTCCTCCTCTTCGTCCTATCAAAAGAAGAGATGAAGACAATCAAAAGTCAATAGAGTGGTTAAGTGTGACGTCATCAAAAATCTATTTTTAGAATTTCTCAAGATTTTCTTCATTTTCCGAAAGAGCATAAAAAATAATGTCTGAATGTCGAAAACCAATTGATTAAGTATTGGTTGAGATATGACCTTCTGAATGTCTTATTGGAACTCAGTGTTACATGTATAGTAGGGACGATTTTTCAATTTTCCCTTTTGGATTGTTTGTCACCATTATGGTTGGTTTTTGGAAAAATCATTTACTCAGAACTACACATTTTAAATTCCAAGACTCACCAATGTTTCTATCAAAAGATACAGCCCCCCCCCCAACAAAACAAAAAAATCTAGTCAATATTCATAGCATTTTGGTCAGAATGGACGAAAAAGTGGTACACGCCGAGTTATAATTTTTGCTCAAGAGCTGCACAGCACGCTATGCAAAGCGTAGAGTAACGGTATTTTCAAACAGTAACTGCTCGTGATCCCTTGGGACTAGAGAAAAAATAAGTGCATGGAAATATTCCTTACAGCTGGCCCAACTTATCCCTCGGGGGCTCACTTCTTGAAATTGGTAAATCTCGAGTTACCATGGAAATAATGTTTAAATTGCTGTTTTGATCAAGATATTTTTAGAATTTTGGGGGTGAGCCCCTTTGGGGAATATGGAGAAAAACCTGCTCTTTCATACGACACCCCATATTGAGTATCACCTTCAGGATCACAAGCAAGATTGGTTTTAATCTCATTTTGGTAATAAAAACAATTTTGCAATGCACATGGACTGAATAGGGATGTGTGCAATCTCTATGGGAAGGATTTTAGCACACAAAATTGAGTCCGTGATCAGACACCCTATTTAAAGTGCTGCGGTACGATATGCAATTGTATTGTGCTGCAGTTCACCGTGAATCCTGTGAGAATGTGCATGTTATAAGTCTTTGTGTTTAGGAAAAATACTCTGAAAAAGATAGAAAATTGACACGAAACAGGTAACAAACCTTTATTTGGATATTTTGATGAATATTTATTTCATTTTGGGTATGTTTTAGTAGAATCTAGGGTATCTACTAGACCGAATTTTCTGTCTCTTTCGTTCGTTAGCCTTTTATTGGGGTAGGGTCGGCCGGCTCTCTCTTTAGAGACGGAAACCGTCTATACACATTCCCTTGATAACGCCACGGCCATTTCAGGTCGTAGCGTTTTGCCCCCAAAATCCCCCAAAATGTCATTTTACCTCGTGAATATCCAAATGTAAATTAGGCCTAGGCTATAATACATCGGTTCCACTTACTAACTTGATTGAAATAATCCGTTTAATGGTCCCTTTTAAGGAAATTATGGGTCAAAATCGACATCGATGTTGAAAATCTTGCAAGCCGTGTTAAAACTCTCGCTGCCGGAGTCATCTAAATCAATCTCATCCCTTCTAGTCTACGCCGAAGGCAAAATGATTATGAAGGAAAAACTGTGCGCCATCTACATGTTCGTAATGGCGTTATCACAGTTTTTCCTTCATAATCATTTTTGATCAAGATATTTTTAGAATTTTGGGGGTGAGCCCCTTTGGGGAATATGGAGAAAAACCTGCTCTTTCATACGACACCCCATATTGAGAATGTGCATGTTATAAGTCTTTGTCATCTAAATCAATCTCATCCCTTCTAGTCTACGCCGAAGGCAAAATGATTATGAAGGAAAAACTGTGCGCCATCTACATGTTCGTAATGGCGTTATCACAGTTTTTCCTTCATAATCATTTTGCCTTCGGCGTAGACTAGAAGGGATGAGATTGATTTAGACGACTCCGGCAGCGAGAGTTTTAACACGGCTTGCAAGATTTTCAACATCGATGTCGATTTTGACCCATAATTTCCTTAAAAGGGACCATTAAACGGATTATTTCAATCAAGTTAGTAAGTGGAACCGATTTTATAGCCTAGGCCTAATTTACATTTGGATATTCACGAGGTAAAATGACATTTTGGGGGATTTGGGGGGCAAAACGCTACGACCTGAAATGGCCGTGGCGTTATCAAGGGAATGTGTATAGACAGTTTCCGTCTCTAAAGAGAGAGCCGGCCAACCCTACCCCAATAAGAGGCTAACGAACGAAAGAGACGGAAAATTCGGTCTAGGGTATCTACATGCCAGAGTTACGGGTCAAAGTTTGGATAGACTGAACTAGCGCCAACATTTCTGTGCACAGATGGCATGCCACAGACTAACTCCGGGAAGCTCCAACACCGGTGTTGGAGCCAACCAAAAAATTACTTTTTTTTTTACGAGGGCTCTTTTCAGATTTTCCCTTAAAAAAATAGCCCCCCTTAATTATTTTGCGGTGGCTATTTTGGAGCTCAGGGGGGCTTTTATTTTTTTAAGGTTGTATTTTTTTTAAACACGGTTTCACCTAATTAAATTCCAAGCAAAGGCAAATATAGATACAATTGTAGCGTACATATGTCATGTAGAGTATTGCAGACATTCAGATACCCAGGATTTATTCACTTTGTGTTAAACGTGTGGCTTTATGATTTACATATACATGTAACTAAAACTTGTCAAAAGGAGTGTTTTGTTTAACTGTTCGTTTTTCATATCCTAAGAAAATATTATCACTGACACGCGGGCTAGGAATTAATTTTTTATGGGGGCTACTTTCCCCATTGCCTAAAAAAAACCAAGGGGCTACTTCCTTAAAGCCATATTGTAAGCTGTAACAATCAGTTGTGTTTTTCCTTAGCCATCATACTACTAGCAACCAAATTGGTAGGTAATATGTTATTTAGTCTTTTTTTCTGTCCCAAATTTAGTTATCATGGACAATGCAATCCCATTTAAAAAAAAAGTAGACTAACTCCCTTTAAAATTGTGTTATTTATAACATTTATAACCATTAAATGTGAGTAAATATGTTTACTGTTGTCCCACATACCGATGTATTTGTTATGCCGAAACATGCAAAATCATGGCCTTATTTTTTTTTTTTTTATAGACTCTAATTCTAAAGGCCAAGCCAAAGCTAGTTTCATTTCGTAGACAGAAATTGATGTCATCACTCATGACAATTGGCCTGGCATCGATCGTATATAAATAATTTAATTTAATTAAACAGTTGTAAGAAAAATTCTGAGGAGTAGGAACATCCTTTATATATTTACAGTGTATTTACGTTTTTTTTATAACAAAATTCAATTTCTGTGTACGAAACTTGCTTTATACCGATTTACAGGAAAAAATCCGGCATTGATTTTGCACGTTTTGTGATAACAAATATATCAGTATGTGGGACAACAGTAAAAATATACTCGCATTTAATGGTTTTAACTTATAAATAACACAATTTTAGACAGAATAACATTTTTTTTTAATGGGATTGCATTGTCCATGATAAAAATTAGGGCCAGAAAAAAGACTAAATAAACATAGAGTAAAGTACCCGGTAATCGGTCAGCTCCGGTTTTCGGCCAATTGGTTGGATACATAGTAAAATCACTTTAAAATACATCGCATAATAGCATAACAGATATCCCACACATACCATACCATGCCAGTGTCACTGAAGAACCACATTTGCAATGAAAAATATATCCTAAAATATCACATTTTAGCGATGTAATCGGCGGTCCCGCTACCCAAATCTGAAAAATTGAGTTTCTTACGCGTGTATGTAAGAAATATGGGTACCATAAAATGAGCTTTATTTCAAGTATTTTTCAGATATAGAGCCCGATTTTGTGCTGGTCGCAAGCTCAAAAGTATCTCATCGCATGTATTAAATCAATGCAGCCGCACACCGCGATGCACACACGATATGTCCATCTAATTCAGATTCCAACTTCCGATCACCGCTGTGCCTGTATTCGGCCAGGCGAGTACCCGGGAGCTCCGGCGTGGGATACCTGCTCCGCCCGCTTGTGCTATACATCAGCGCAGAAACGCACGGCGCGCGCGAGCGCTTCCTATTGACTTTGTACATGCGGCCGCAAACTGAAACGCTCGGCCGATAACCGGCTCCAAAACAGTGAAAATTGAAATGAATATTGTCATGGCAATTCGTGATTTTTTTGGGGGATTCTTTTTTTGTTTAAATAATAATAATATTTGCTTCATGATTTGAACAAGAAATGATAATAAATAGGAAGTAAAGAGTCTAATAAATAGGATTTTGTCTTAAGTGGCCGAAAACCGGGTACTTTACTCTATTACGTACCAATTTGGTCGCTAGCAGTTCAGCTCTCGTCACTCGCAAATACTTATTTGCTTCAATCATACTAGGAGCGTGCGGGCGCGCGCTGGAGCTGAGCTAGTACGATTCTGTGTATTGTGAACGTGTGCGAACTGCGTGTGCATTCATGCTGTGCGCGAAACTACATCGGGGCCGGTGGCCTGTCCGGCCGCCGGGAGCTTAGGCGCAGGCAGGCGGATACCGCTGTAGATCTAGCTACAGTAGGTACGACCGCCGATCCGCTGCAACTCACAAAACTTTTAAAATGTTGATGGAAGTTTCTAGTTTTGGAGTTGGTAGTTGGAACAGAGATTTCACTCAGACACACCAATAAATTGATTTATTAATTCCAAGGGAATATCAATTTATGGCGGGGGCGATTTTTCAAGATATAGATCTATTGATTTTTTTTCGCCCTCGTCTTGATCTTTACCGTGGCGATTTCAGAGGTTTAGGGGGCGAATCGCCCGTCGCCACCGTGTATTTTTTTCGTTGGTTGGAGCTTCCCGGAGTTAGCCACAGACATGACAGACTGCATGCATGATGCATCATTAGCAATTTAAAAAAAAAAAATTTGCAAGACACACGCTCCAGCTTCATGATTCTTAATTTATGAGATCAAATAAGTAAATTTCGGCCTAAACACTAACAAGGCTCTAAACCTTGCATTATCCTAATCGCAATCATCACTCTAATCCTAAACCTTTGACGAAATGAAACCCAGACTGCAGAAATTTAAGCCGGGGCTCAGCTCAGGCAGTGCAGTGCAGTGCAAAGGTCGGATCACCCAGTTTACCCTACGCATATCTCAAGGCATGGGGCTTGCAATAAGCGCCATCCACGACTATTTCACAACCCCCAAATCAAACGCTTCTGAATACTAATTTCAACAACAAATAACGATATAATTTTCAAACCATGCTATAACTTAACATTTAAGCTTCAAAATGATTAAATAATCATCATTGATTTCAAAGAAAATTCACCTCTGGAGGATTTCCGGCCAAAATTTGTTCGTCTTCGAGTGCCATGATGATTTCGGTAATTTCGGTCACGTCGCGTCCTGCATGAGGATTGCATATGTAAGCCAAAATCTTATTGGTGAATAGTTCGATACCGGTCTACTCTTTACCCAATAGTAATTCGTGTATTAAACGCATTCCGCTATATTTTACAGAATGTTCCCCGATCCGGTCAGGGCATCGTCTTGTAAATTGCATCAGATTCGAATCAATCTCAACTTCTTCTTTTTCAAACCGTAGATCTAAACAGTATAAAATAAACAGAAATTAACTGTTTTTGTCTAAATTGGCACGTTAGGTATTCTTTAAAACTTAATATTCTACAGTTAGCGCTGCAGGCGCGGATCCAGGATTTCTTAGGGGGGGGGGGGCCCAAATTTGAAATTATGCGAGCCAAATATTGGTACGTAATGGTGACCAACAGTGACGTAATGGGGGGGGGGGGTCGGTGCAGGGAGTGGCGAGTTTCCCCCTCCCTTCCCGTGAAACGCGGAAGCTTTGACGTTTCATTAAATTATTGAAGAAAGGAGACGATTCGTTGTACCGTTCTCGAAAATAATTCTCGTCTGAATTTATTTTTTCCCTTCCCGCGCGAAGCGCGGAAAATTTTACGACTTATTAAATTATTAGAGAAAGAAGACGATTCGTTGTAGAGTTCTCGACTCTTAATCCTCGTCTGAATTCAGGTCCCCCCCCCTCCCGCGCGAAGCGCGAAAGCTTTAAGTTACCTTAAATCATTAGAGAAAGAAGACGATTCGTTGTACCGTTCTCGAAAATAATTCTCGTCTGAATTTAGTTTTTCCCTTCCCGCGCGAAGCGCGGAAAATTTTACGACTTATTAAATTATTAGAGAAAGAAAACGATTCGTTGTAGAGTTCTCGACTCTTAATCCTCGTCTGAATTCAGGTCCCCCCCCCTCCCGCGCGAAGCGCGAAAGCTTTAAGTTTCCTTAAATCATTAGAGAAAGAAGACGATTCGTTATACCGTTTTCGTAAATAATTCTCGTCTGAATTTAGTTTTCCCCTCCCGCGCGAAGCGCGGAAAATTTTACGACTTATTAAATTATTAGAGAAAGAAGACGATTCGTTGTACCGTTTTCGAAAATAATCCTCGTCTGAATTTAGATTTCCCCCCCCCCTCCCGCGCAAAACGCAGAAGCTTTTACGTTTCATTAAATCATTAGAGAAACAAGACGATTCGTTGTACCGTTCTCGACTCTTAATCCTTGTCTAAATAGGGCCCCTCCCCCTCCAGTGCGAAGCGCGGAAGCTTTGACGTTTCATTAAACTATTAAAGAAAGATGACGATTCGTTGTACCGTTCTCGACTCTTAATCCTCGTCTGAATTCAGGTTCCCCCCTCCCGCGCGAAGCGCAGAAGCTTTTAATTGTCATTAAATCATGAGAGAAAGAAGACGATTCGTTGTACCGTTCTCGAGAAATAATCCTCGTCGGAATTTAGTTCCCCTTTCATCCCGCGAAAAGCGCGGAAGCTTTTTCGTTTCATTAATCATTAAAGATTCGTATTACCGTTCTCGCCTCTGAATCCTCGTCTGAATTCAGGTTCCCCCCTCCCGCACGAAGCGCGGAAGCTTTGACGTTTCATAAGATTATGAGAGAAAGAAGACGATTGGCTGTACCGTTCTCGATTCTTAACCCTTTTCTTAATTCAGTCCCCCCCCCCCCCCTCCCCTCCTGCGTGAAGCTTTGACGTTTCATTGAATTATTAGAGAAAGAAGACGATGCGTTGTATATACCGTTCTTACTCTTAATCCTTGTCTGAATTTCAAAGATGTTCTTTGTCTGCTCCTTTTTCTTCATACGTCCTCTTCCGATTTGGGGGGAACGCCCCCCCCCCCCCCTGGCTACGCGCCTGCGGTCAGATAAACATATTTTGATACCTTGTCCGACCCCGCAAGCTCAGGGGTTTAAGGCAATAAATTACGGTCAGATAAGCATTCAGGGGCCCGCCTTAGTGCCCCTGGTGTGGTCGAGGCGGCGGAGCCGGCCCCGGAAGCTCAGGGGTTTTAGGCGTTTAATTAAGGTCAGATGAGCATTTTTTTGTTATACCTTATAATTTTGTGACACTGGCAGGTCACTATTTGGCGTGGGGTCCAGGGGGCAGAGCCCCCAAAAATCAGGGGTTTTAGGCATTAAATTACCGTCAGATGAGCATCTAAGGGCCTCCCATAGGGCCCTAGGTGGAATCCAGGGGGCAGAGCCCCCGGAAGCTTAGGGGTTTTAGGCATTTAATCACGGTCAGATGAGCATATTTTGATGCCTCATTATTTGTTAACACTGGCAGTTAACTATTCTTTCTTTTTTGCTCTCATTCTATTTTATTTCTCTTTAATATACTTTTTCAAAACAAGTGGGGGGGGGGGGGGGGGGGGGAGGGAGCCCGAGGCTCCCGATCCCCACCGTACCTCGGGCCCTGACATGTAGAAATCTCAAGAATCATATTTCTTGCCCGGCTGTAAATTTAGGAATTTGTCATTTTCCAACAAACACATACAAACGTATAATTTACTAAAAAGTGAGGAAAAATCTCGGAAATTATGTCATTTCAGCATTATTTGTAATCCACCGTTGTGGAATTAGAAATAAACCCAAGCCCCCCCCCTCCCCCCTTTCAGTACGCCAGTATCTCCTCTTTTACTTTTTTCTTTCCCTTTCCTTACTTCTTTCTTAATTTTTTGATTGGGGGGGGGGGGGTCAACAGCCTGGGAGGCAAGGCCCTTTCGGTCCCCTGATCTCCTTCTTTCCCCTTTTATTTTCTTCTTCCTCTTCTTTCTTTCCCTTTCTCTCCTTTTTCCCTTTCCCTTCTTTTCCTTTCTTCTCTCTTTTTTTTTTTTTTTTTTTTTTTTTTTTGCGGGGGGGGGGGGGGGGGGCCAAGGCCCGCTCGGCCCCCCCCCCTGGATCCGCGCCTGTAGCGCTGTACAGTCCCTGGATTTTCCTACCATCCTCTCCTCCAAAGGGATTGGAAGGGGGATTTTTTTTCTTCTTTTTTAAAGAGAATAATATATGGCACCCACTTACCCGAACGTACTTTTTTAATCCGATTTGAATTGATTAGTTTTTTCTTTTCTGTTGATTTCATGGGCGCCGGAAGCGGGAGGGGGTGAGGGGGCAGGGCAGGGGGCGGTCACGATCTGACCGTAATTAAATGCCTAAAACCCTTGAGCTTCATGGGGCTCAGCCCCCTGGACCCCACGCCAATTATCGATCTGCCAATGTAACAAATAAGGTATCAAAATATGGTTATCTGACCGTAATTCAATGCCTAGACTGACCCCGAGCTTCCGGGGCTTCGCCACTTGACCACCGCCGAGGCAATGCGCCCCTGGAGTCTTTACTGATGTCCTTTTTTGTTTTGTAGCATTGTGATTGATTCAGTAAGGAGACCTTGGCAATTTCTTGTTATTTTTCTAAAAAAAGAGCATTTGAAAAAGAAAATGAAGTGTCATATTCCATAGCAAAATAAAATGACGGTACTGATGTACTGATCCATTAAAAAAAAAATCGACATTAAATGTCGATTTTTTTTTCTTTCTTCATCCTAACATTTACATAGCCATTAACGCAACTGCAATTTTATATCGAACTCTATGTGGAAAAGCATAGAATTATGAAGAATTGCAGTGTTGCAGAGCGGAATGATAATAATTGAGTGAATGATAAAGTACAACTATATTGTTTGGTATCAGATAGCCTTGTAACAGAGGAGATACCAGCAATGGTGTCGCGAGTTAAGTCTCTATTTTGATAGAGAATATCGCTTTCACCGGATAAGAGGTATTGAATTATAAGAAGAAGAACTATTCATACGTTATGAGGCGGCATGTTTGTATTATTAAGTTGAGGGGTTAGACTCAATTAAATGGCACTTTCATGATTCTATTGCGAAGCGGGTGGTTGGGGGTGGGGTACAAATCCGAAATATGTCATATCTCTGTCAAGGAAGCAAGCACTAAAAAAGGAAAAGGTTTTCATAATTTTCGGGTTTCAGGTCCCTATTTGGCCGGGGTGACTCATACTAAATGAACTTACGGTATTCAAACTTGGGTTTTGCCTGAATATGCTACTATGAATATTTTCTCAATCACTATTGAAGAAAAAGCTCTCATGTACACTATGTTTGTCAAATAATTATCGTTTTTAACATTACGGTATAAAAACTGAGAAAACCAATAAGATAAACATTTTTAAAAGTGAAAACAGAATCGACTTACATGGTATTTAATTAGACTGTAAGTCTATATCATTTAAATAAAATGATACTTGACAAATTAGTAAAGAGTTGTGGTAGACCCTTGTAAAAATATTATTAGGATAAAATATGTATTTCTGTTTTCTAATGCCATCGGCAGAATCAGAGGGCAAGAGGCACAAAACACTGTAGGCAAATAAAATATTTCGCTCGTCTCTCTTGATCATTTTATTTGTATAAGAAAGGTCGAAAAGATTTTTCCTACGTTTCCTAAAGGTACATTTAGATGGTTTTTCAATCTTTAAAAAGTAAGATTTCTGAAAAGAAATCAATAACATTTGTTCTGGTGGGGACTGATCGAGCATCATGTCCAGGCAGGATCCGGGGCAGGATCTCCTTACCTATGACCATACGGTCCGCCATACGCCCATGCACACATCCTGTCTACGCCAAGGCTGCGCCAGTGTGACAGTGTCTGCACCGAGAGGGGAAGAAAAAAAAGCATAAATGGGGTCCTGCAAAGAAAACCAACCATTCGCCAGTCAGGACCTCGACAAGAGCAACAGAACCAACCTTTCCTGCACCATACTCTAGAGATCTCTAAACCATCGCCTTCAACAGTCTTCATCTGACCGTTCCTGATTGGTAAGTGATAACAGTCATGGAGGTTTCGTGGTTTAGTGGTTCATTCACTTGACTCTCAATCCAAGGGTTGAGGATTCGCATCCCATCCAGACACCAATGTCCTTTGGCAAAACATTGATAAACATTTTTTCCCTCTCCTCACCGGTGATAATTGTTGCTCGGCAGGATGCGAAAGTAATAAACAATTTGACGCATCAGATCGATGTTCTTTCAACTCCGTCTCTTTGATCTGTTAATCAAACTGATTTAATTCTGATATTCCTACATTTAACAACCGTTTAAACATGTTAACAATTTGTTGAGCATTTTGATATGGTCGTGAGAGTTATTTGATTAAAGTTAATCATATTGACTACGAATGTGAGAAAAACATTCTTGGGAGTGTCAAGAAAATAATTTTTTGTAAGGGGGAAATATCAATAGTCATTTTCAATAGGAATACTAAGAATTATTTTCATACCGCCCACCATACAATAATCATACAATCATTAATATCACTATGTCGAGGGGCACTTTCACGGGAATAACATAGTTTAGTGTCCTTAATTCCAAGTATTATCGTTATGTAATTTGTTATTGTTTGGCGTCACCTGTGCCTAGGAGGCGAAAAGCGAACTGAATCTCTGTAACCCTCGGGTCTCTCCTTCCGACTATAACTGATTAAGGGTTTGCAGGTGGACCACTACACCAGGGTTTCCCCCTTCTCTTATACGAATGGTGCAGCTGGTTCTTAACGTGCAAAGGTGGTGACTCTCTTCTACACGGGGAGGTGGGAGGACGTAACGTCTTATCCGAGGGTTAGCAGGGCTGAATCTCTAGCTCGAATATCACATTTTCATATGCTCGATTTTGCATGCGAGCGAGTGAAAATATATAGTGTTGTTACGAAATATATCAAAGATTTTTTAAAAATAGACTACCTTGCTGCCGGATGTTTAGCGATGATTGCTCGGATATGTATCATTTTGAAATTCTTGGATGACGGCTCCAGCCCCCCCCCCCCCCACCTATGCCAAAAACTTAATCATGCTTTCCATTAAATTAAAAGTTGATTGAAGTTTCTTAAAATATCATTTATCATGGTATGAATCTAATATCTAAAAAATAGTGCTGAAAATCATTTAATAATGTTATTGTTCCTTCTATTTAACACTTTTTCACAGATTATCTTTGAAAATGAAAGGCACCATTCTCGTTACCGTGGTGGTCCTTGGTTTGGTGATCGCTCACGTGACTGCGGCCAACTTGGAACATCTCTTCGATGATGAAGGGGACCTCCAAACGTGTAAGTTCCAAAGACTAGAGAGAATACGAGAGAGAGAGAGAAGGAGAGAGAGGGGGAGAGAGAGAAAGAAGGGGCATGTAAAATTGAAAGGGATGGAGAAATAAAGCGAAAGAGAGGAACGAGGAAGAGAGAGAGAGAGAGAGAGAGATTTAAGGGTAGGTGAGGGAGAAAGCAATAATATTTTTTACAAAACACTAGGCGTAGCACTGGCGTATTAAATGAGTACAATCTTTTTTGTTGTTGGGGAGGAGGGGGTGGGGGGGGGGGTCAGAAAAAAAATCCGCATCACCGCCAAGCGGCACAATGGGCAATTTTTTTATAAGGGGGGTGCGGATATTGACGATGACGGTCAAGATATACTGTTTTTTGTTATATAAGGGGCACTCACCAGATAGGTAAAAAAGGCACTTATAAGAACGGAAAAGGGGCACTTATTACAAAGGAGAATTAGGGGCAAGTATCAGAAGGGAAATGGCACCACTTAAGAAGGATAAATGGCACCACTTAAGAAGGATAAATGGCACCACTTAAGAAGGATAAGGGAGCACGTGCCAAAATAATAGGGGCACTTATCAGTGATGAAAAGGGGCACTTATTTTAAAGTAAAGGGGGGCATCTCTCAAATTTGAATAAGGGCAATCACCGGAGATAAAAAGGGGCATTTATACGAATAAAAAGAGGAACTTGGCAAAATTTAAGGGACACCTCTCAGATTTCTTGTACTTGAAAAGGGGCACTCACCTGAGATGAATAAGGGCATTTGTGATGATAGAAAGGGGCATTTATTACAAAGGGAAATTGGCACTTCACGTAAGAAAAGGAGCACCTATGAGACTTTAATAGAGGCATTTATTAGAGGTGTTAATTTATGAGAAGGGGAGATGGATATTTTTTTGAATGGGCATGTATCAGAAGGAAAAAGGGCTCTTATTAGAAAGAAAGGGGGAGCACGTGTCAAAATAAAAATGGGCACTTATCAGAGGTGAGAAGGAGCTCTCATCAAAGATGAAAAGCGGCACTTATCTGAAGAGGATCGGGCACTTATTACAAAGGAAAAAGGCATATAGCCTATGGTAATGTAAAATGGGCATCTCTCAGATTTGAATAGGGCAATTATCAGAGGCAAAGGGGCACTTATCTGAGGTAAAGGGGCACTTATCAGAGTTCTTAAGAGGCACTTATAAGAATGTGGAACGGGCACCTATTTGAAATAAAAAACGGGCGTTTATCTGATATAAAAAGGGATACTTGAGGGGTTTTTGCCTGACTAAAAATTTGGGGATTTAATTATTTTCCAACTAACGTATACAAAAAAGTGAGAAAAAAACCCCGGAAAGTCATTTCACTTCAGCAACATTATTTTGTAAATCACTGATATCGTATTAGAAATAAACCACGTTTGAATTGTATTTGGGGGCAACTGCCCCCAAGCCCCCACCCCATCAGTATACGCCAGTGGGGAGTAAAATAAAACTTACTCCAAAATAATTTTTTTTAAGTATAAAACGTGCAATCTCCATTCTGATAAAAGTATAGAATGTTTAGTGTCAATAATAAAGTGTCCCTTTTATAGTATGCATAAGAGTGTTGTTTTTTGTTTTGTTATTTGAGCGTAATATGTTAGAATCTTTTAGAACAAGATTACACAAATCATTGTATGTATTTCCCCCCATTACGTAACACATTTCTAGATCTGGATGAGGAGGCCCTAGACGACGTCCTGGCTGCTAGCTGGTTCTCACATGCGATCCACAATGTCGGGAAAACGATCAAGAAAGCCGCACATGATGTCGGGGGTGCTGTAAAGAAGGGATGCGGTGCGGTCAATTCGCTGCCTTTTAAGGAGCTGGGTAAGTTGGTAGTGTGAGTGAGTCAGTGGGTGTGTGATTAGTTGAATGAATGAATAATTGATTGATTTTGATCATCAAGTAGGTAAAGAGAGAGAGAGAGAGAGAGAGAGAGGGGGGGGGAGAGAAAATAGAGAGAGAGGGAAATTGAAACAAAGAAAGAGGAAAGACCAACAATATGAAAAACAAGTGAAATGTCTTTATATGTCTATATACCCCCAAAACAGGTGCATATATTGGTTTTAAACGTAACGTAGTCGCAGAGGGAGGGAGGGGCGTTCCCCCATGCCGGGCCCTTCGATCTGCCACTGCTGTTTTACTTAATTCTTTTTCTCTTGATTTCACGACAGTTATGCGTAGGAATGAGGCTCTCCGCAAACGTGGGATCAGTGAAGACCAGGTGTACGCGGGCTACCAGGGCCTCAGGACTGCCTGCCACGTTGTGGGTTAAATATCAGTAAGTATAATTATATCCATCTTCTTTTTCATAAAGTCTAATGATTAGTATAGATTTATGCCCGCGTTGCACACGAAGCGTCTTTTTGGAGACGCAGGGCTGCGTCATTGCATGATGCGGCAGTTTTTGACGCGTCATGTTGAAGTAAAATCACGATGTGGATGCAATTAAACAGTGCGAAAATTGGGTTGTGTTTATTTTACTGACAGTTACAGTTACTTGTACCGTGCTAAATTGGAGGGCGTCAGTGCCTGATGCGGCAGTCTTTGACGCACCTTTGGGAGTAGCCTCATACACAAAGTGGATGCAAATAAACAGTGCAAAAAGGCAAAATTGATTATCTAAAGCCTCGGTCACAAGTGCCATTACGAACTGCTACGAACGCCGTACGAACGATTTTCAGACAATGGAAATTCGGGAAGGCAATGGAAAAACGGAGATTCGTAAGAAATTATTGTTCGTACGAACCTTTGTGACCGTAGCATTACTTGTATCGGGCTAATTTGCCTGTACAATCATGCTTGATAACGGATTCAAAATGACGTTCATTTGCAAGTGACGTCAAAGTTTAAAAGTGTTGATTGATGTGTAAATATAGAATAGAAGCAGCCAAGAAAGAAATTTAAAGTGCTATTTGTGGGCAACACGGTCATGATCCCCAGATCTCTCTCTCCCCCCCCCCCCCCCCTCTCTCTCTCTCACTCTCTCTCTCTCTCTCTCTCTCTCTCTCTCTCTCTCTCTCTCTCTCTTCGTCACGTCTTTATTCATTATTGGACTTTTTATTTGAACATGTTGGATGTAATTGTTTTCTTATAATATGTGGCTGGCAGATTATAAAGTAATATATTATCGATAATCACTATTTATATCTTTATTGCAGAAAGAGGACAAGGACGATTGAAAGGAAACATTATGGAGCCCGCCTTCCTCATTTAAATTCATCTACATTTATCTCTTTATCATTTCCTCATACTCAGACACTTTAATTAAGCCAATGGTGTCTGGTCGCAGTTGATTTACCGATAAGCAAATTCACTGCAGTTCTTAATTTTTGTTTTCCACTTCAAAATAAAATGTATTTAAAATCCAATAGTCTTGATCTAATATAGCTCACCGTATTTGCGTATCGGAAAGGGATAACTATTAATGATTGACGTTTTGATGATCATCGTAAGTATACAAATTTAAGAACCCACCGATTCTTCCCCTCCGAATGCAGCTTGAAAAAAAGTGTGATGACTAAGAAACTCCCGTACTAATTTCATGAAAATTCAAATTTAAAATAATAAAGAATAATTTGTTTACATTCCATTACAAACGGGTATATTGTAGTTTGCTGATCATTCGTCTGCATTATTGAGTACAAAAGAAAATAAGTGCAGTTTTGTGTTATCTTTTGTGTGATCTATGTGATAATGATAAACTATCAAACATGCGGGAGAGAGAGAGAGAGAGAGAGAGAGAGATTGAGAAGGGGGCAAGATGGAGAGTGGAAGAGAAAGCAAAGCTAAAGCGAAATAGGGAGAGAGGGCGGGAGAGAGAGAGAGGGGAGAGAAAAAGACAGAGAGAGAGAGGGGGAGAAAGAGAGAGAGAGAGAGAGAGGGAGAGAGAGAGAGAGAAAGGAGAGTTAAGATAGGGAGAGAGAGAGAGAGAGAGAAACATGAAAGTGAGAGAGAGAAAGAGAGAGAGAGAGAGAAACATGAAAGTGTGAGAGAGAGAGAGAGAGAGAGAGAGAGAGAGAGAGAGAGAAAATATATTTATAGGGCTATATAGAGCCCGGGGGGGGGGGGGGGGTGTCACTCATACATAAATGCTGCCCAGCCGTGTCCATCAACCTTTGAAATGGACACTAATGGCGTATCGCACCTTTTCTGAAATGGCCCTCATGGCGTAGGCCTATGTATCGCACATTTTCCGAAATGGACCCGCGAAACGTTTTTCAAAGTGGGGTGGTAACGATCAGGTAGAGTGTAGCGAGCGAAGCAAGTGGAGCATACATTGGCATGGGGTCCAGATTATTCAGTATATCATCATTTTATTTTGCTATATAATATGACACTTCTTTTCTTTTTCAAATGCTCTTTTTTAGACAAATAAGAAGAAACTGCCAAGGTCTCTTTACTGAATCAATCACAAATATTTGGCTGACAAACCTGGCAATACATGATAGCAATTCGGTAGCCTGGGCACTTTTAAAATGTTTGCGTGTATAATGTTCTGCTCAACTAGGCAACCTTTAATCAATTTCGAAAAATTGTTGTTGCAGAAAAAATGACAGTGTAACGTATAGGGGAAGCAGGGTCCGAGCAGCTAGCGCTCTTTTCATATTATTATATTTACACGAAAATTCACAGGATAAAATATAAAATGATCTCGAATTTATAGATTTTAGTGCAAGGAAAACAATGTGAGACATTGAGACTAAATTATACTCATCATGTTTATACTCCGCTCTTTTCCCTAATTGCCCAAAACCCCTGAGCTTCATGGGGCTCAGCCCCCAGAACCCCACGCCAATTATCGATCTGCCAGTGTCACAAAAAGGTATCAAAATATGCTCATCTGGCCGTAATTAAATGCCTAGAACCCCTGAACTTCATAGGGCTCAGCCCCCTGGACCCCACGCCAATTATCGATCTGCCAGTGTCATAAATAAGGTTTCAAATATGGTTATCTGACCGTAATTCAATTCCTAAAACCCCGATCTTCCGTGGGCTTTGCTCCTTGATCACCGCCGAGGCAATGCCCCTGGACCCTACGCCAATTTATGCTCCACTCGCTTTGCTCACTTACCACCCCACTTTGAAAAAAAAACGTTTCGCGGGTCCATTTCGGATAATGTGCGATAGGCCTACGCCTTTAGGGTCATTTAAGAAAAGATGCGATACTCCATGTCCTTTTCAGAAAAGGGGCGATACGCCATTGGGGTCCTTTTCAGAAAAGGGGCGATACGCCATTGGGGTCCTTTTCAGAAAAGGTGTTATACGCCATTCGGGTCCTTTTCAGAAAAGGTGCGATACGCCATTAGGATTCATTTCAAAGGTATATGGACACGGTTGTGCAGCATTTATGTATGAGTGACCCCCGGGCTCTATTTAAAATATTTTCTCTCCTGTCTCTCTCTCTCTCTCTCTCTCTCACTTTCATGTTTCTCTCTCTCTCTCTCTCTCTCTCTCTCTCCCTATCTTTACTCTCCTTTCTCTCTCCCTCTCCCTCTCTCACTTTCATGTTTCTCTCTCTCTCTCTCTCTCTCTCTCCCTATCTTTACTCTCCTTTCTCTCTCCCTCTCTCTCTCTCCCCTCTCTCTCTTTCTCCCCCCTCTCTCTCTCTCTCTCTCTCTCTCCCGCCCTCTCTCCCTCTTTCGCTCTAGCTTTGCCTTCTCTCCCACTCTCCATCTTGCCCCCTTCTCAATCTCTTTCTCTCTCTCTCCCTCTCTCTCTCTCTCTCTCTCTCTCTCTTCCACATCTTTGATAGTTTATCATTTATCATTATCACATAGATCAAACAAAAGATAACACAAAAATGCACTTATTTTCTTTTTTACTCAATAATTTATTATAATTTACTCCTCTGACGAACGATCAACAAAGTACAATTATACTCTTTTTTAATGGAATGTAAACAAATTATTCTTTATTATTTTAAATTTGAAGTTTCATGAACTTAGTACGGGAGTTTCTTAGTCATCACACTTTTTCCAAGCTGCATTCGGAGGGGAAGAATCGGTGGGTTCTTAAATTCATCCTATATACGATGATCATTAAAACGTCAATCATTCATATTTATCCCTTTCCGTTACGCAAATATTACAAACGGTGAGCTATAAAAGATTATTGGATTTTAAATACATTTTATTTTGAAGTGGAAAACAAAAATTAAGAACTGCAGTGATTTTGCTTAATTAAAGTGTCTGAGTATGAGGAAATGATAAACAGATAAATGTTGATGAATTTAAATGAGGAAGGCGGGCTCCATGTGCTTCCTTTCAATAGTCCTTGTCCTCTTTCTGCAATATGAATAGGGATTATCGATAATATATTACTTCATAATCTGATAGCAGCATGAAAGACAACAAAATTAAAACCAACATGTCCAAATAAAAATGAATATAGACTGTAAAGGCGCTATATGATTATTGCTGCAATGATTTTGGGGAGAAAAAAAAGTACTGATTTAGGTAAAATCACCGGTGAAATCACCGGTATAATACAATTTATAGATGTTTTTGTAAAATATCGAGAAAGAACGGTCGGAAGGACGAGGAGTGAAATAGAGATAGAGGGGGGGGGGGGGAATTGGGGCGGGGAGAGAGAGGGGAGAGAAAGAGGTGGTGCGGAGTGCGTAAGTGAGTGAGAGAGAGAGAGAGAGAGAGAGGAGGGGAGGGAGACGTGGTGGGGCGAGAGAGAGAGAGAGGGAGGGAGAGAGAGAGAGAGAGAGAGAGAGAGAGAGAGAGAGAGATCTGGGGATCATGACCGTGTGGCCATAGCACTTTTAATTTCTTTCTTGGCTCTTGTATTCTATATTTACACATAACTCAACACTTTTAAACTTTGACGTCAGTTGCGAATCAAGCGTCATTTTGACTCCGTTATCAAGCATGATTGTAAAGGCCCGATACAAGTAAGATATATTTTTTTTTACACCGTGCATTCCCTTCGTGTACGATTTCACTCCAACATGACTCTTCAAAGATTGCCTCATGAAAGACGCAGCCCTGTGTCAGCAAGAGTACGCTTCGTGTGCAACGGGCATACAATCTCATCTTCTTATCATTAGACCTTGTGAAAAAGAAGATGGATATATACAAGGGTGTCGATTTGTACCCGTGGTTGGGGGAGGGGGGGGGGGATGATAGGTGCCAAAATATTTTCGGCAATGGATCAAAGCAACCAAGAGGTAGAAGCATGTGACAGGTTGCACCCCCTCCCTTCCAAGTTATTAACTTTTTCAAGTCACCCTCAATAAAGATAACATTTCAGAGAATATATCCATATATATCTCTCCATTTGCTATTAAAAGATTTTGCTCCTTTCGGAAAATAGCTCTTCCAATTGTTTTACATGTAGAGATATAAATAAACAAAGAAATGGATGAAATCAATAAAATACTGATTGATACTGAGTATGAATCAGGGAACATGAAGTTTCGTCTCCTACATGCTGCCATTTGGACAAAACCCTCTTTCTCTTGTCTTTCTTCCTTTTCTCTTCCCTCTTCCTTTTTTCTTCTGCCCGTTTCTTCCCCTTTTCCCTTTTTCCCAGGTAGCAAGCCCGTATGGGGCCCATATGAGGATGATCTGGGTCATCTGGGCCCGCCCTCCCCCCCCCCCCCTCCCCCCCCCCCCCCAACTCCGGGGTCGGAATGACCGCATGCGTGTTACCAAAATGTCCGGTAAAGGGGTACTTTTCACGCACCAAAGTCCGGCTCGTACATACACAAAATTGACTTTACACACCAGATTTAGGGGGTGTTTTCAAAAGGAGGGAACACGCAAA
This sequence comes from Strongylocentrotus droebachiensis, assembly GCA_035222895.1. Lineage (NCBI taxonomy): Eukaryota > Metazoa > Echinodermata > Echinoidea > Camarodonta > Strongylocentrotidae > Strongylocentrotus > Strongylocentrotus droebachiensis. The sequence continues at coordinate 290,715 of JAVYIG010000824.1, read as the reverse complement.
TGCGTACCCTAAATAACACTGAGTGGGGGGCCGGGCATCTGGGCTAAATGGAACCCATGCATGACTGTGTATACCATATGGGGCTAATATTTAGTAATCAATATGGGATCTATCTGGGCCAGCCCTTATGGGTCCCAGATGGGGATGAGCTGGGCATACACAAGTCATATGGGCAGAATATGAATATGCCCATATGGGTCCCACATGGGCTTGCTACCTGGGTTATTATCCTCTCTGTTTCTCGTTATCTCTCTCTCTCTCTCACTCTCTACTTCTTTTTGTGCACTTTTGCGCTTCGCGCTTAACATTTAGCTCGTTGCTTTTTAATGCTGCGGCTTTGCATTTGGCGCACTGCATTTCTATGATGCTGTTGTTTAAATAAATTGAATAAATTCATCAATTCCTGATGAAGCCGTATGAGCGAGAATTCAATTTATTCTTGTCTCATATACGGTTGTCTCATTTACTTCGATTTCTATTTCTATATGTATGTATTATGAAAATGAGATAGCAAAATGTGTATATTGATGGTCATCTTGCGAGTAATAACCATTAACTACTCTCATCGGGCTCTGATCGTTAATTTTTCTATTCATTTTTTTTTTTGATGGTGAATTATTGGGGGGATGATTATACAGGCCACCCCCACCTGAAATATATATATTTTTTTTTTTGGGGGGGGGAGATATCCCCCCATCCCCCCGGGATCGACACTCATGAATATATACTTACTGATATTTAACCCACAACGCTGCAGACTTGCTTGAGGCCCTTGTAGCCTTCTAATGCAGATGCAAGCTGGTCTTCACTGATCCCACGCTTGCGGAGAGCCTCATTCCTACGCATAACTGTCGTGAAATCAAGAGAAAAAGAATTAAGTAGAACAGCAGTGGCAGATCGAAGGGCCCGGCATGGGGGTACGCCCCTCCCTCCCTCTGCGACTACGTTAAGTTTAAAACAAATATATGCCACCAAACATAGACATAATTATGAAGACCGTTCACTATTTTTTCAAATTGTTTGTCTTTCCTCTTTCTTTGTTTTAATTTCCCTCTTGCTCTCTTTCTCTCTCTCTCTCTCTCTCTCTCTCTCTCTCTCTCTCTCTCTCTCTCTCTCTCACACTACTTGTTGATCAAAATCAATCAACCAACCGATTAATCAATCAATCAATCAATTATTCATTCATTCAACTCATCACACACCCACTGATGACTCACTCACACTACTAACTTACCCAGCTCCTTAAAAGGCAGCGAGTTGACCACACCGCATCCCTTCTTTACAGCACCCCCGACATCATGTGCGGCTTTCGCGGTCCATTTCCCGGCATCGTGGACCGCCTTCTTAGTCCAGGCACCGGCATTGTGGATTGCATGTGAGAACCAGCTAGCAGCCAGGACGTCGTCTACGGCCTCCTCATCCAGATCTAGAAATGTGTTACGTAATGGGGGGAAATAAATGCAATGGTTGTATGTAATATTGTTCTAAAAGACTCTAAAACATTATACGCTCAAATAACATAAAAAATACCACACTCTTAGAATGCATACTATATATAAAAGGGACACTTTATTATTAATGACACTAAACATTCTAAACTCCGTTCTCATAAGTGCCCTTTTTCCTCTCTGGTGAGTGCCCCTTATATAACAAAAACAGTACATATTGACCGTCATCGTCAATATCCGCATCCCCTCCTCATAAAACAATTGCCCATTGTGCCGCTTGGCGGTGATGCAGATTTAATACACCAGTGCTATGCCTAGTGTTTTGTAAAAATTATGATTGCTTTCTCCCTCACCTACCCTCTCTCTCTCTTTCTCTCTCTCTCTCTCTCTCTCTCTTCCTCTTTCCTCTCTTTCGCTTTATTTCTCTATCCCTTTCAATTTTACATTCCCCTTTTCCTCTCTACCTTTCTCTCTCTCTCTCTCTCTCTCTCTCTCCCTCTCTCTCTTATTCTCTCTCGTCTTTGGAACTTACACGTTTGGAGGTCTCCTTCATCATCGAAGAGATGTTCCAAGTTGACCGCAGTCACGTGAGCGATCATCAAACCAAGGACCACCACGGTAACGAGAATGGTGCCTTTCATTTTCAAAGATGATTCTGTGAAAAAGTGTTAAAAGTTTTTTCAGCACTATTTTTTAGATCTTAGATTCTTAAATGATATTTTAAGAAACTTCAATCAACTTTTAATTTCATGGAAAGCATGGTAAAGTTCTTGACATAGGCGTATGAGGCGGGGGGGGGGGGGGAGGAGCCGGAGCCGCCATCCAAGAATTTCAAAATGATAAATATCCGAGCAATCATCGCCATACATTCGGCAGCAAGGCAGTCTATTTTTATTATCTTTGATATATAATAACACTATATATTTTCACTCATGCAAATCGAGCATATGGAAATTTGATTATCGAGCAAGAGATTCAACCCTGCTAACCCTCGGATAAGACGTTAAATGGAGCTAGGTCTCGTGTAGAGAAGAGTCACCACCTTTGCACGTTGAGAACCCGCTGTACTATTCGTATAACTATAAGAGTAGGAGGAAACCATGGTGTAGTGGTCCACCTGCACACCCCCAATCAGTATAATAACCGAGAGGAGAGACAAGAGGGTTACAAAGATTCAGTTCGCTTTTCGCCTCCTAGGCACAGGTGACGCCAAATAATTAATAATAATAATAATAACAATAATAATTGGAACAAAGGACACTAAAATATGTTAATCCCGTGAAAGTGCCCCTCGACATGGTGATACTTGAATGATTATTGTATGACGAGCGGTATGAAAATAATTCTTAGTATTCCTATAATTTTGAAAATGACTACCGGTATTGAAATTTTCCCCATACCACAAATTATTTTCTTAACACTCCCAAAAATGTTTTTCTCACTTTCTTAGCCAATATGATTAACAATCCAATAACTCTCACGACCATATCAAAATGCTCAACAAATTGTTAACATGTTTAAACGGTTGTTAAATGTAAAATATCAGAATTAAATCAGTTTAATTAACAGATCAAAGAGACGGAGTTGAAAAAACATCGATCTGATGCGTCAAGTTGTTTATTACTTCGCATCCTACCGAGCAACAATTATCACCGGTGAGGAGAGGGACAACAATTTATCAATGTTTTGTCAAAGGACATTAGTGTCTGGATGGGATATGAATCCTCAACCCTTGAATTGAGAGTCAAGTGAATGAACCACAAAACCACAACACCTCCATGACTGTTATCACTTACCAATCCAGGAACGGTCAGCTGAAGACTGTTGAAGACGATGGTTTAGAGATCTCTAGAGTATGGTGCAGGAAAGGTTGGTTCTGTTGCTCTTGTCGAGGTCCTGGCTGGCGAATGATTGTTTTCTTTTGCAGGGCCCCCTTTTATGCTTTTTTTTCTCTCGGGGCAAACACTGGCGTAGACATGGCGTAGACAGGATGTGGACATGGGCGTATGGCGGACCGTATGGTCTCAGGTAAGGCGATCCTGCCTTGACATGACGCTCGATCAGTCCCCACCAGAACAAATCTTATTGATTTCTTTTCAGAAATCTTACTTTTTAAAGATAGAAAGAACCATCTAAATGTACCTTTAAAGCCTATCTGCACTAGTTTGGCCAGGAGGGAGTAGACCTCCATGCATGGTCACTGACAGGTGGTTATCTCATCAAATCAGCTCTCAATTAACATCAGAAAAAAAGGAGACCATGGGGGACCAATGGTCACCGCGTAGGCATTGTTTGCTATGTAGAGGGTGCAAGTAGCTATAAGAAGTGCAGTTGGGCTTTCAGAAACGTAGGAAAAATCTTTTCGACATTTTCAATACCAAAAAAATGATCAAGAGAGATGAGCGAAATATTTAATTTGCCTCCAGTGTTTTCCAATGCCCATTGCCCACTGACCCCGCCAATGGAATTATAAAACAAAAATACATTTACACTAATTATATTTTTACAAGGGTCTATACCTTGAATACCTTGAATACCAAAGCTTCTGGAAGAAAGCCGTCTCCAGCCGCCAAGCTTCCAGGTCTAACTTCAAGGGGGGGGGGGGGGATGTCCCAGCTTCCGGGTCTTGCACCATAGTCATTTTACATCTGTATCTTGCTTGCTGGGTCATATCAGGATTGTCATAATTAGAGTGTCAACTGGGAGAAGGGTGAATGATATTGCTCCTTCTTCTAGTGTTTGTCAAGTCTGCTTTAAAGATGTTTACCGAGGTTGCAGATACTACCAACTCAGGGAGGGAGTTCCAGTCGTTGAGGACCCTGTGGCTAAATGAGTCTACCACAACTCTTTACTAATGTGTCAAGTATCATTCTATTCAGATAGTAGACTTACAGCCTAACGAAATACTATGTAGGTCGATCCTGCTTTCAGTTTTGAAAATGTTTATCTTGTTGGTTTTCTCAGTTTTTATACCGTAATGTTAAAAACGATATTTATTTGACATACATTGTGTACATGAGAGCTTTTTCTTCAATAGTGATGGAGAAAATATTCATAGTAGCATATTCAGGCAAAACCCAAGTTTGAATACCGTAAGTTCATTTAATACAAATGCGCAATAAGTGTGTTAGTGAGTCACCCTGGCCAAATAGGGACCTGAAACCCGAAAACTATGAAAACCTTTTCCTTTTTAAGTGCTTGCTTTCATGACAGAGATATGACATATTTCGGATTTGTACCCCCACCCCCACCCCTCCCACTTCGCAATAGAATTATGAAAGTTCCACTTAATTGAGTCTAACCCCTCAACTTAATAATACAAACATGCCGCCTCCTTACTTATTAATAGTTCTTCTTCTTATAATTCAATACCTCTTATCCGGTGAAAGCGATTTTCTTATCTATCAAAATAGAGACTTAACTCGCGACACCATTGCTGGTATCTCCTCTGTTACAAGGCTATATCTGATACCAAACAATATAGTTGTACTTTATCATTCACTCAATTATTATCATTCCGCTCTGCAACACTGCAATTCTTCATAATTCTATGCTTTCCAACATAATGTTCAATATAAAATTGCAGTTGCGTTAATGACAATGTAAATGTTATGAAGAAGAGAAAAAAATCGACATTAATGGATCAGTACATTAGTACCATCATTTTATTTTGCTATGGAATATGACACTTCATTTTCTTTTTAAAATGCTCTTTTTTAGAAAAATTACAAGAAATTGCCAAGGTCTCTTCACTGAATCAATCACAAATATTTGGCTAAAGAGCTTGATAATACATAGAGGTGTCGTGGTCGAGTGAGTATGTCACCGGACTGTGAATCACAAGGTCCGTGGTTCAAGTCCTGCGGCGGCACTAATGTCATTTGGCATTGATCTACAATTGATATTCGATCTCCACCCCGGTGTTAAATGGGTAACCGGTAGAATGCGAAAGTTAATGTGGTTAGATGAGCAAGTTTGCGCTTGTAAAAAATTATGCCTGGCTGGAATGCTTTCCAGGGAGTGGAGAATGTGCATATACATTGTTTGCGAGTGAAGACTGAATCCTATGACTGGAGTAATAATCTGTAAAGCGCTTTGAGAGGGCCTGTGGTCCTGAAAAGCGCTATATAAGTATGAACTATTGTTATTATTACATGAGGGCACTACCGTGTGAGTCAAAAAAAAATTACACCTAGAAAATGGCTAATTAAAAAGAAAATCATCTGTGAACAGGAGGCATTGTTTGCGAGAGTGCAAACATTGACTTGCGCCAAAGTTGCCTATGTGATGTTTGAATAAAACAATTGGGATTTGGGTATTAATTCGGTCTTTGCAGATCCAAATAACATCCCTAAGAAAATTAATCATGCCACACATATCAAACATCGCATATTAAATATCAACGAACATTTGTGCGCGCGTGTGTGGGTGTGGGTGTGTGTGACTTTGCCCTTTGCAAAAAAACATATGCAGTGCATTTCATTTGATACATGCAATCCATTTTCTCACTCCGATAATCCCAACATAATACATACTGTAGGCATCACTTTGGCGCAAGTCGATTTTTGCACTGTCGCAAACAATGCCACCTGTTCATCCAAGCGTGAACACATACCACACAAATATGATACTAAATGATTTGGGATAAAACACTCTTTCATAAGATGTATAATAATTTACTGTTCATAGATGATTTTAAAAAGAATTAGCAATTTTCTAGATGTAAACTTTTTTTTTTACTCACACGGTATAGGCTATTAAGCTAATAAACCGGCCGACTAATATATAACAATTTTATTCATACTTTTTAAACAAACTTGACAGCCTGAAAGCTTGCCCAATGATTGCCCGACATGGATTCCTAGTATTTTATTAATAACATGTCACTAGGTCCCCAGTACTACATCCACCTGAGTAGCCCGCTCAAATCCGTAGTTAAATTTTGTATTCTTTTATCAATATTCGACTTTAAACACATTATTTTGGGGGAAATATTTCCAGAAGTGTATCTTAAATGACGTCCTCTTTCACATTATGGGGCAAAGCAACGAGATATATATTAAAAACCAAAACAAATGATCAATCTAGAATCACCGATTGTAGACTATATTTGGTTTCGCAATAACGAGATCCTAGTGTAACAGAATTATGTGAGAGAGTGAAGCGACTGAGTTTTGGCAAAAGATTTCATTGTAAACCCACACAAAATTTTATTTCTGATGCAATTTACCTAACGTATTGGGAGCGCATATAATCTTTATTATCTTAATAATCTTATCTTCCCTTTCTCCCCTTTCCTTTCTTTTTTTGTCTTCGTGTTTTGCACCTGTAGTTTTTTGCGGATTTTGTTCATCTCTTCTAAAGGCCGCCGGGCCGCGAATTTGCGATTCCCAAACCATTCAGCTGTGGGAAACATTTTGAGCAACGTGATTGGTTAAAAAAGTTATAAAGACACGCCCACATCGACGCGAGCCATCTCATCATGGCGGTGCGAATGTGTCTGGATAATGGAGACAGTGCCTGTAGCTAACTCGCGTGTGAAGTGCACTGTACCTAACAACATAGCGTATGTGCAGTCCTGAGTGTTTTCTTGAGCCTAGCCATGCATTGTTTGAACATAGACAATAACACAAGTTACATGTAGATTTAGATGATAGATCTTTTAAGTTAGATACAAGTATGTCCTAATGAAATATAGATATCGATTGGATGATTTTTTTATCTATAGACGTATGATAAAAAATAAAAAATGAAACATTATTTATTGGGGGAGGGGAGGGGGGGGGGGGGGGAGTCTAACTTTACTAGTCTAGATGTCTATGTATAAATGAGAGCTTGAGTCTGAGGGGAAAAAAGGGGTTGCAGAGAGGCCCAGCAGTTGTTCTAATAATCAGAGTTTGATGAAAGGATTAGGCATTACAAAATTTCCAGGGTAGAAATCCTCAAACAGATTAAAATGGTAAAACTAGAGAAAGTTTCCAAAATTAAATTAATTCATCTCGACTATACATGTAGATCTAGCCATGAGTATTGTTCAAACAGGATAGACTACAGGATATCACATTTTTGGTGGCTAATTCTTCTTAAAAGTGCATTAACAAACTGGCAAATGTAATTGTATTAATGATCTGAGTATAATTCCTTTCATTGCAGGATACTCTCCCTATTGAGTATGAATACCATCTCTGCTCGTTACTGATACACACCTTCAGTAGCAGAATTCTAAGGCATGTGAGTAGTTTGCAGGCACATATACAGAGTCTGAATCGTGAGACTACAGTAGGCCATTTCATGTAGATAGACTTCCCTCAGACATGATATCTTTCGTAAAGTGTCAAATTAGAGTCTGTGCTTGCAGACTAACATTGTGAGTGTTTGTGTGTCTGTGTCAGCTGTGAGCGAGCCCGAGCGTGCAGTAAAATGATGTAATATTTATTTCTTCTCTCGACCAATCACGTTGCTCATAAAGTCTCCCATAGCTGAATGGTTTGGGAATCGCAAATTCGCGGCCCGCGGCACGTACCACCTCTGCCCCCTGCAGTCACTGCCGCCACTGTCTTTCATGCTTTTTGCAGTTTATAAGGGACAAAAAGGGACAAAACCTACACAATCATATTGTGAGGTCATCGCGTGCATTCACTTCAACCTATAGGGAAAGCCCTCTCATACATTTACGCGCATTGACCTACGTAATAATGTATACGCATCACCAATGCGTTCGAGTAGAAACTTTTGACCAATCAGGAACGCGTTACTAAAATCCTTCTCCAAAAATCATACGTAACAATGAAATGCGCAAGTTTTGTGTTTACATTAGTAACGCATTACCTACAAGAGATTCATTCTTTATGAATTCCCCTTGCATTAAAGACGTTTGCTCTGCTCCTGTCTTTATATCTCAAAGAGAAATGGCTCGCCGATCTTCTCGTAAGCGACGATTTTTCGCCCGACTTCGAAAGAGAATGGGAAAGAGTATGAGGAGACTGTGTTGTCTCTTGTCAGGTAGGAATATTTTCCTAAAGCTCCCCCAATGGTCATATAACCTTATTAAACACACAAAAACAGTATTCACATTTTAATAGTGTCTTAATGTAAATCAGATTTATTGTTTCTGTAGTTACCAAACTCCAAAGCTTCGTCGAGCACGACCCGAAAATAGGGTGGTACTCTTTTGACCACCATTCACTGTTCAGCTTTGTTCTATCATTATTTTCTATAGCAAATTTGAAAATTACGATTTCATTTTTTGGGTTGTATTTATTTAATTACAGCCACCGAGGATGACAGTACTGCCAACCGAAGTAATGTTTTGACAGCAGAAGCCCTCAAAAGGGTAAGAATTCTATTAAAACCCAATTCTTCAATATTCGTAAAAGTTCTATTTAACCAAGACAATCATAGTTGAAATTAAATCATTCTTTTGCTCTCACGCGCCTTTCGTTCTCCTGCATGCTTTAATTAGATTTCCATTTTAATCTTCTCTCTCCGAATATACAATATTCTCTCTCCGTATTGGTTTGTCCGCCTCTCTGTATGCAACTTTAAAGCTATTACACAATATTCAGCTCTCATCTCGTATAATTATTTTTCTTCGTTCAAACACAGTTCCACTCTACTACATGTAATATCAACGATACATTCAGTGACTCGACATCATTGTGGAGTTCAGAAGAGGGCTTCCCAAGCATCACGTATTACCCAATCATCGCTTCAAAGCAAAACGACAGCGATAACAACGACGTCGACGATGATAATGATGACGGAACAAGTATCGCATCCGACTGCTGTCAGCTCCATAACGAAGTCTTAATCGAGATTCATCATGAAGATGATAACGATTCATTGTTATCTGACACTACTTCTAGTTTGATCAGATTCATGGACGAAATGGACAATGATAGTTTCACAGACGTGTCCATCATTACAACCGACAATGAAGACGATAACGACACGTTTACGACAGTCACCGATTTGACATATTACACCCATGATCTTTTCGATGACGACAGCAGTGACGTCATACTTGATCTCTCCCTCACCAAAGATGAATACGAACTTATCAATGGTAGAGACCAAACAATCGAAAGTGATTTTATCATTGCAACAACTTTTCTAGATAAAATCATTTCTGAGGTCGCCTTCAAACTTGATTCTAACAATTGAACCTCCCATATATTTTTGTTTAAAAAATGAAAAATACTCAATTATATCCTTGTAAATAAATCTGGATATGCTATACTCAAATTGAAACTACCTGTGTGTTGTTGTTGTGTGTGTATGTGTGAAAACTTGTGAAATAATAAGAGTAGAAAACCATTCAAACTCTACTAAAGTATACCGTGTGAGTCAAAAAAAAGTTTACACCTAGAAAATTGTTTGTTATTTTTAAAATCATCTATGTACAGTAAATTATTATACATCTTATGAAAGAAAATTTTATCCCAAATCATTTAGTACCATTTTTGTGTGGTATGTGTTCACGCTTGGAGGAACAGGAGGCATTGTTTGCGAGAGTGCAAAAATCGAATTGCGCCAAAGTGATGCCTCCAGTAATTATGTTGGGATTAGCGGAGTGAGAGAATGAATTGAATGTATTAAATGAAATGCATTGCATATGCTTTTTGCAGAAGCAAAGTCACACACACACACACGCGCACACATGTTCGTTGATATTTGATATTCGATATTTGATATGTGTGGCATGATTAATTTTGTTAGGGATTCTATTTGGATCTGCTAAGACCGAATTAATACCGAAATCCCAATTGTTTTATTCAAACATCGCATAAGCAACTTTGGCGCAAGTCGATTTTTGCACTGTCGCAAACAATGCCTCCTGTTCATCGAAGCGTGAACACATACCACACAAAAATGATACCAAATGATTTGGGATAAAACATTCTTTCAAAAGATGTATAATAATTTACTTTTCATAGATGATTTTTAAATAATTAGCAATTTTCTAGGTGTAAACTTTTTTTTGACTCACTCTGTAGTTGTACTTTATCATTCACTCAATATATTTTCATTCCGCTCTGTAACACTGCAATTCTTCATAATTCTATGCTTTTCCACATAGAGTTCAATATAAAATTGCAGTTGCGTTAATGGCTATGTAAATGTTAGGATGAAAAAAGAAGAAGAAAAAATCGACACTAATGAGTGGATGAGGACATAAGTACCATTTATTTTTATTTTTTTTAACTTTTGAATACGAGACTTCATTTTCTTTACCAATCCTCCTTTTTAGAAAAATAAGAAATTGCTAAGGTCTCTTCATTATTATTATTATGCGCTTCTTTTCCGGAGAGTAGTGAGCACTAATTTTTTGTTTGGCCCTCGAAAATTTGAAAAATTGCACCCCCCCCCCCTTTGAGCGCCAGGGGGGGGGGGGGGGGGGCATCTAAAAAAAAGGTAAAATTAACGTTAAAAAATGTAAAAATACACATTTCCCCCCCCCCCTGGATTCGCCACTGGCATACGGTCGGGTATAGTAGAGAAACTAGCGCTCCTTTTATATTTTTACACTAAAATTCACAGGAAGAAATAGAATTTATATATTTTAGTACATGGAAATCAATGTGAAACATTTAGACTTAATTATACTCATCATGTTTATACTCCGCTCTTTTCCCTATTTGATTTTGTAACATTATGTTTTATGGACCTCGATCTGCCTTGTGCAGCTGAGTCTGAAATAAAGTTCTGAATTGAATTGAAATTGAATTGAATGCTAATTTGCTTTTCTCCTCCCATAACTGTACACGATGTCCAATGGCTGCCATTTACACAAGTTGAACTTGAACAGCGCCATCTTCAGGTGAACGACTACTTTCGAAAAAAATCAACTCAATAAATAAGGCAATATGCCATTTTCGTAATGTAATCAAATTAATTGCACACCTCTTTGTCAAGGGCCTCTTTAGTCATGTTGTTAGGTAGGACAAGCCATAATTTTTGTCCTATCTATCAACAGCCAATGTAAACAACTCGCATTCAATCTGACTTTATTGAAATACAATTATCCATAACAGGTGAATGAAATAATTTGAAAAGAGGCACTTAACAAAGATTAATGCATTAAATTTGATATTAACATTACGAAGAGAGTCTATTTCAATAGTCTAGTGCGTCACCTATTGAAATGTACGGACATGACAACGTATTACGTTATCCGAACATGATTTGTATGAGATACACACAGGGGCGGCTCCAGCCGGTGGCGAGGGAGGGACCTAATTCGTGAGAAAATATTCCCCCCCCCCAAAAAAAAGGGAAAATTGTGGTTACTATTCCCCCCCCCCCTTTTTTTTCTCCAAGGGGTACGGCCCCGTCTTCTTCTTTTTTTAAAGGTAAAATTGCCGTTATCAACTTTTGTTAAAAAATTAAGTTTGCCAGGGATGGGGGCCAGGCCCCCCATGCCCCACCCTGGATCCGCCACTGGATATACACAAAAGGGTATTGGGATTGCCCTTGAGTCGATTTTTCGAAATAGTTACGATTGTGTTACTATAAATACTTGTAAATCAACTTTGAGGTAAAGTGAAAGTTTTGAAGGTATAGTTCATTATCTTCTTATTGCACACAGTGAACCTTAAATATTAGAGGCGGACTGACAACAGAAAATCTAAGATAATTTTTGTATGGGACCAAGAGCAAAGGTGATCCGTTAAAATATTCTCAATTGTTTTACGAGCCATATTACTCTGAACAACAACCGTAACTATGTACATACAGTATTTTCACGTTTCTGCAGGGGAAGGTTCGAATCCATGGTTTTGTAAAGGGGGGGGGGGGGGGGGGGGTAATCTTTTTTTTTATAATTCACAATGACCGGGTATTTTTGTTTGTCGTATGGGTGTGTGTGTGTGTGTGTGTGTGTGTGGGTGTGTGTGTGTGCTTAAGCTTTGCCGGTTGAGTTTCAAAATGAAAGTCACAAGCAAATTGTGCCTCGTTTATCCAAAACTGCTTGACCCCAACATTTATATAACCTAACCTGATTTCGCTCTCTAGGCCTATATAAAGCCGCCCAGAACGTATTATATTGCACCACCACAATTGCCATTCAGATCGACTACTCTGCTCTCGCGTAGAACACAATCCATCAAGTTCTTAGGTGACCATCTTCGCATTTCCTTTTTTTCTGTAACCGTCCTTTCTGCCACCCACACTTCCTAATGAACTCGTTTACTTCCAATTCCGTATCGGGTGTCTTTCCTATAGTGGCGTATCCAGACACTGATAAAACAGGGGGTAGAATCATTGGGTGGCAGTGTAGGGAGTGTGGTACGGTGTAACATCCATATTTCAAACTTTTAATCGCTTGACAGCTTTTTGCAAATTAGGTACCACGCCCCCCCCCCCCCCCCCCCCCACCTTTCCAAATGTTATAGCGAATTGAACGTAAATATGGAGTTTTCAGGGACAGGGAGGGGATAGGCGCTTCAATCTGAGTAGCCCCGTGTTAACCCATTTAATGATGTATTGCCCTTTTATGGGCCTTCATTACCGATGGAGGGGGCGATGCCCATACCCTCGCTGGATACGCCTCTGCCCTTTCACTCTGCACCCCCGTGTCTCTCCTTCCAGTTCTGCTCTCTACACTCCCGTCTCATCTTACATCCTCTATCCTCATTCTCTATATAGTTATTGTGACATAGCACCAGGAAATAGATGTCTATACACATTTTGCGCAGACTTATATCAAGAAGCGCTTATGTCCATGGTCGTTGATATTTTGAGCTCCGTTTATCCATCAAGCTAATTAAAGGTAATACAAAGTTTTGGGAAATTTTGAAAATTGGGTGGATAGTGATTCTTTACAATTTTGATATATTTGGATGCCCCTGTGGATGTATTATAAGCACTAAAAATTTAGCCCCTAAAACACTTCTGCTGTCGAGAAAAATTGAATATAAAAATTTACCGGTGCTCCCGGTATATTTTGATAAATTTTAAATAGTGCCTACGGCCGTACAATGGTAGCTGCGACCATGAACATCTCACAATATGTTGTTATGATATATAATTTCCAAACGGGAATAGTTAATCGGTCGATGTTAGTCAAGAAACATTGTTTTATAGCTTAATTATTATCTTGACCTTGAGAGGGAGCTATACAACATAAAGAGTTTATTATATACAATTTCATAACTTTAGAATCGATTTCAACCGCGACAACTATCACTGAATATTGTAGGATCATGACCCCATACCAAAACTTTGTATTACCTTTAACAACACAATCGAACCTTCCAATTGGTGATGGCAGGGGCGGCAATTTCTTTTCATGATCTGGGGGACGAAATGCGAGGGACGAGGGAGCATAGTGAACGAGAGGGGCGAGGGTGACGGAAGTGACTACCCCCTCAGAGGTTTTTTAAAGTTTTGTTGTATTAAAAAATTACATTTCTTAGCAAAACTATAGTATAAAAACAAGCAATATACTTTTTCCACACTTCACTTTTACGTTGCCGGCAATAGTGTGCAGTCCGAAGGGTTGTAAATATTTAGTAGGTAAATTTTAGTAAGTAGGGAGCTTGGGCATGGATGGGATTTCTATTTCCAACTCTAGGCCTCTGTCATGTACATGTATATTGAACTCGCTATGGGAGTTGAAATGGCAAATATATTGACTATGTGGTAGTGAACTATTAAAACCAACCAATGTTTTTAGAAAAATGTACACCATTTCCCCTTATTATTTATTTATTTATTCATGTTTTATTTATTACAATTGATAAAACAGTAGCCCTCCACATGATACAAACAATAACATAAAACTGAAAGACGAAATATAAATTGAAACATCAATACAACTCAATATATAAAAACATTTATACATTTGAATAAACTATACATGAGGCGCACGTGGTATGCGCCAGTTTTGACCACGAACATCGTTTCCGCTTTTTTCCGAAAGTGCTTGAATATTTCCCAATATTGAGATTCATTTGTTTTATAAGATATTGTATGAAAATAATCCCGCTGTCTGGCTAACTGAATATAGTATAGTATTAATGACTGCTTTGAGAGAAATAGTTGTTTTATTACGCTCAAGGGAAGGTTAGAATTGTGCTATTCCCCGAGGCTTGCCGAGGGGAATAGCCCAATTGTAACCTTCCCGAGAGCGTATGAAAACAACTATTTCTCGAATATTAAAGCAGTCATTAATACTTTTATATGCCGAAAAAAAATAGACTAAAAAATAAAAAATAAAAAATATTTTTCAATTTTGTCGAAGACGGGATTCGAACTCTTGCGTACAACAAGAGGTGTATCTTAAGTCAGCGCTTCAGACCTCTCGGCCATCGCGCGATATTAACATGCTTGGCAGTTTTGTACGATATATACATTAAAATGTATTGAAACCGGCTTCGCGTGTGATGAAGCTTCGCAAAAGCTCCATATACTGACTCTTCTTTTACTTTTGCAATGCATATTGGCACGAACTTAGATCAAGATCTATCGGCAGATGTTGTTTTTTGGTTTTTGGAAGTTTATTTTCGTCTTCATGTCAACAATGCAAGATAAAATTGTCGGTATAAGATCGATCGAGATTCAATTGTATTGAAATTACCGACCAATCCTTCGCACACATTACGGTATCCTCCATCGCTCAAACCATTTTTTAACATGTAAACCTATGGGGTAACCATGGAGTAACCATGGTTATTAAAAATATTAAATGTTTTATGCATGGTTACCGAGAATTTTACAGGAACAGTTGAAGTTTATGAATGCAATTCGACCAATCAGATGGCTGGATTTCTTAAGTGAGGTATATAATCGTCATTAATCCACGGTACCCCCGTTTGTTTCCGGCGAACCGTAATATACGGGGCGTGTTTATCACTTACTTCCTGAAACGCGGCTTTAAAGTTCTGCCAAAGATGTTCCACATCATTGTCAGATTCAGATTCTGACCAGACTGTTTTATTCAAATCTTCCTTCAATTTTTGTTCGTCAAAAGTTCTAAATGATCGGAACCTGCTTATTTGAGGTTTTAGTAATGAAATGTTTCCATTTATTACCAAGTAAACCTAAGAGTGATCACTGATTCCAATTGTTTGAACTCCTGATTTATAACAAGTTGTTGCAACAGAAACCAGTATTAAATCAATCAATTAGTGTTTTACTATTGGGAGAAATACGGGTATACTCATTGATCATTTGACGCATACTGAAATTAATACGCAATTCATTTACTCTCTCCGATAAACGGTTGCTTGTCATCATATTACAATTAAAGTCACCCAAAATAATAATGATTTTAGTGACAGAAATACATTATCAATATTTTGTTCAAGTATATTAAAGAAAAGAGTTGCATCACTGGATGGTTTTCTATATTATACTCCCACAAAATAAGAACTGCTCTGGTGCCTTTACCACCTCAATTCAATTTCCTCACTTTCCAAATCTTCTCTTCTTAAGTAAGATATATTTTTCTTTATGTAGCAACCCACTCCTCCTCCAAATGACCCTCTATGTTTACCCGTTTACCCACAAATTTATATCCAGGCACACGTCAACTGATTTCGTTCATACATATGTCATCGTCTGACCATGTTTCGGACAAACTGAACAAATCATATTGATTACTTGTCAAAACAAACTGAATATCGATCAATCTATTTCCTAAGCTTCTGATATTAACATGGGCAATTTTCATCCCTTTTCCATATGGAAATTCACCATTCCTTGTTTCTCCTGTATTTATATTTTGATCATCTTTATCACAATTATTGTTTTCTGCAGCTGTAGATGACTCATTTTCATTACTAGCATTATCCCGAAATGGTAGTACCTGTAACAAATATTTACGGCATTGCCAATCTACAAAATCTTCGAGTGGATCGTTATATTTACATAATGGGATTCGGTCACACTTAATGTGAACCCACTCCCCACACTTTGTACATGCAAGAGCTTTTTGGTTTCATTTTACTGGCTTACTACAACAAACACATGGATACTTAATGCCCATATCAAAACATTAAAATCAACATTAATTAAGTAAAGAAAAATATCATACCATTAAGATCTAAAAGTGTTTACAAACAAATTCCCTGTAAAAGATGCTAAAAAGCTAACATATGAAAAACTTTCGTTCATCTGCTCCGCACGCATCGCACCGTGAGCTACAACACGTGAAATTCCTTACCATTTCATGCATTACCTACGCTAAATCACAGCAACAGCCTAACTGAACCCACTTTTAATACCATCTCGGCCGGTGTTTTAAAATTCAATGTTTTCTCTTTAAGATGATATAAATTTGAAATAATTTCATTCATGGGAAAAGGTTGCACTTTTTGCTTAAAAATGTTCCAAAAAACCCTTTCACGACACTTTCTCTATGGAGGTCAACCGATTTTCGCCCAAAATTCGTCAACTCTCCATATTCATCTTGGCTGTAGAACTGATTCGATGGCCGAATTGCACCATCTCGCATGTCAAATTAAAGCAGAGGTTTCAACGATTCCAGTTATGTATCATTCATTTTGATTGGATAAGAGGAAAAGGTTGCACTTTTGCATCCAATGATTTGCTGTCTCTCATGTATGCTCCTTTTTGCGCAAGAGCATGAAATATGCCACACTACACGAGTTCCATAGACGTACACATTAGCGTGCGAACTTTTGCGTTGCATGTGATTTGAAACAGTACGTCTCCGCTCGGAATGTTCCCCGAACCTGTCCATTTTGTGTAGTTATTTCTATCAATATGTGAGTTTCAACCTAAAATGTGGAAAGAAGAAGACATGTGGACTGTAGTAATGATAATTAAATGGTGATACATCATGGATTTGTTGTGTAATTTGCCAGTGACCAAGAAGAAACACAAAGGATTTTGTAAAATTGTTTGTCGTAAACCTCAGACCCTGAGAGAGGAATATTCCATTTGATTGTGGGGTTAGATATATAATTAGTGAACTCCTTGATATTGAATTATCGATATGAATTCAATCTTCAACAGTTTTAAAATCTTGTTATTGTTTTTTTTTTGTCGTCTTAGAGTTTCATTAAAAGAAAGACATAAACATGCAAATAAAATCGTCCTTGTTTTATGTTTATGTTGTGAACAAGACCCATTCTCCCTATTTTGTCATAATGGACGCACCCAGTGACCAGTCGACGCTGTGTGTTACGCGCCAGTGCACACTGCGGTACTTGGTGCGAAGCTCTATGCAGAGTTGACCGGCTCGGTGAGCAATCCATTTTATGAACGAATTCGCCCCAAAGTTTTCCATATGTTGGAGAAAATTTAAAGTGTATCAAAATTATAGCTGATAAATTCGAATTGGATGCGATTCATCAAAAGGAAGCTTCTTCTTTCAAAATCGCATCAATACAAGAATAGCAGTGTAGAAGCTGAAGCTTACGGCATAAAAGTTCCGCTAATTGGTCAGCTAGTTTATACTATAAGTACACTGAACTGTTCACAAGGAACGGAGTTCATTCTCACTCTTTCAAATACATTTTAAACCATTGTAACTCAGAGTCTTTTATACCATAAAAATACATTTTATAGAGGATTGATTCAATTGGTACAAACAAGTACAAACTCTTCTTTTATTTCTTCGAAACAAAACTCTTATCTGTCAAAAACAAAGTATTCATGCTATTTACATTATTTACCAAATTTTGAGCACCATGTGCTCCTCCAAATGACCCTCTATGTTTACCCGTTTACCCACAAATTTATATCCAGGCACACGTCAACTGATTTCGTTCATACAAATGTCATCGTCTAACCATGTTTCGGACAAACTGAACAAATCATATTAATGATTACTTGTCAAAACATACTGAAAATCGATCACCTTATTTCTATGGGATTCGGTCACACTTAATGTGAACTCATTCCCCACACTTTGTACATGCAAGAGCTTTTTGGTTTCGTTTTCCTGGCTTACTACAACAAACACATGGATACTTAAGCTAGGCCCTATTTTTAGAAGGAACTTATTGTTTATTAATTTATGCATTTCTGATATTTAGTCATTTGCTATCTACGCTATACACTCCACATCAAGCATTAGAGATCGTAAAAGTTCACGGTTTTCGACCCCCTCCGGGCCCCCTCACCCTCTATCGTTCTACTGTATACGCCTCTCCACGTTATTCCATGTTTTTTTTTTTGGCAAAATGACGCGTCGGGAAAGAAGCGTGATGTTTAGTCAGTATAATTATACACACCGGAGGTATGTTTAGTCCAATTAACAAAACAATCGCCTGCGGATACAACACCTGCACGCACAATTATAATAGTATTATATGATTGTATACCCGAAATGTACTATTTAAAGGTACTGTTTAAAGGTTCTTTTTAAAGGCACGATTCAACGTTTGACATGGTCGTGAAAAGTAGTTGATTAACCGATCAGTTTTATACATAAAAGACAAAAAGTCACCCCTAAAGGTTTTACGAAAAATTATCAACGCTTAGTGAGAGAAAATGTTAAGGACTCTTCAAACAGATAACTACTGTGGCTTCTGATAAGCATTTTCTATCTATTTTCTTATAACTTGTATTTTCATATTTTGTTGTCATGTGTTAGGACTTATGCTATAGTTTTGTTCTTTATCTTAGTTAGTTATATTTAAGTTTTGCAAAAGTACCTAACCATTTTTCTAAGTACATGGCCCAAAATGAACATAGAAAACAAAGAAACAAAAACAAATTGGCATTTACTTCATAATTATTTTTCTTTATGCAATATCGGCGTTTTTTCCGCAAACATTTGAAAGTAATTCATAATCAGTGCTTCATCAATATCATTCAATTTTAGTTAAATTCAAAGTAACATATAAATTTTCTTCAAAAAAAATAAAAAATGAGATTATGTATATTGACATTCTCTATTTTCAATACATTATGCAGCAGTTTCTTCGTTCCATTACCATCTTTCCATTACGTCAGTGTGCATTAATGTTTATCTAAACATTGTTGTAATCATGCTTTACTCGTTCGCACTCCTTTTAAGACTATAATAAATTGTACAACCAGTTGGGGCCTACAACCCACAAGCGTAGCCTTCAACTTAGGCTCCTTCATATTTTAATCTTCTTTTAGCCTCTACAGTTCATACTGAATGGAAACAAATTCGTTTTTAATTACTTTTGTTTTCGTATCTGACAATAGAATTCATGTTTGTTTTTAAATTTATTTTGTGAAAACATTGTAAAATTTTAAAATTGGACATAATTATGAAACAATCAACTGCAACTGGACGTGAAACTACCTCGTTCGTGTCATCGTTAGTGATAATTGCCAATAGAAATATCCATATCAGTATGGGTCAGTGATTTAGATAGCTAGGGAGGCTCAGCCCGCCGTGTCACAACCGACTTGAGCAGTTCCTTCGAAACCTTTCAAATTCTCCGGTTTCATTATAAATCGACGGATGATATTGCCTTTTTGGCGCCCCGCGCTTTCAAATAAACGATCTTCTGACCTGGTCATTCTCTCAAGGGTAATTGTCGTCTGCGAGGCAAACAGAACGACTCTTTCAAGGAATCACGAACTCCTTTTCAAGCCATGATAATGCAATGACCATGCATTATTTATTTTTTATATCTGTTTGCATTTTCTTCGGAGGTTTTCTTACTTTTTTTTTATATACCTTCTTATAAGCTTCAAGTTTAAACAACTGATAAAAGAAACAGAAGCTTGAAACAACTAATGAGAGAAACAGAGCGTCACGCAATCACTACATTTGAAAGGCAGTTTGGGGCATTTTATTACAAACAGTTTTGAAATTGTCAATTTATTAAGCTAAAATAATGTTGCTGTCGATTGAATAAACATTTTAGCGTTCATTCAAAATAAACTGTTCACAGTTTCTCTGGTTGTTTAAGTAGAAACCGTCTACCAAGTCCAATCAAATCAAATAAAATCCAAAATGTATTTAAATTGCGCTCCACATGTTTGGGCCACTTGAATAATAACATATCTCTTCAAAAGTCGTTTTCACAGTATTCCTGACTTGGAAACTCTGTGAACGATGCTTTCGTTGATGTATTAACTGTGGCAGTTTACGTGATGATTGCTTTGTTTCTTTATAATGCTAAATATACATCGCGATAAGTTGGGCTGCAAACCAGGTGAATTGTGAAAAAATTACAACGCATAAACCTATTCCAAATTAAAGGACGAAATAACATCAGGACGAAAGTTCATGTCTAACTTGATACGAGGTATACAGTCGCGTGATTTGGAAACGGGTTTTTTTTTGCATCAAGAAAGAGTGGTTTAAATACGGAAGGAGGGGTATATGGGGAAAATTCACATACCAAAACTAAAAAGCGAAGAAATAAAAGACAAAGAGAAGGAAAGTTTTGGAGATGGGAAAGGCAACGTGAAAAGAAAATGAATAGCCCTCTCCCACACCCTCTTCTCTCTTGTATGTTTGTTTTTTCGCATTTCATTCACATAGTTACCCCCCCCCAACACACACACACACACGCGCGCGCCCACACACCTGTATTTCGTCAATGGTTGGACCTTTATATTAGGGTGGACCGATCCTACGCTCACTGATTTCGTGTTCTCTCCATATTCTTTTTAATGTCACTTTTCTCTCCAAATCTATATCTCGCTCCCATTCTCTCTGTGTCTTCCCCTTCCCCCTCCACACACACAAAAACACATACACACGAACCATTTTTTTAATTAGGTGCAACAACATTTTTTTTTCACATGGACATGGATTAAGGGATATGTGGTGAACATCCTCGTATATCAACACTCCGTTTTATATGCAAAATAAAGCGTGACGTCCTGTTCGCAATAATTCTGGTCGTAAGGATTAAACATTAATGTAATCACATTAGCATTTCGCAGCATGTGTCAAATATCATAATAACAATTTATTTATTAATTTTTTGCGGATATGTGCCCACAGTGATTTTTGCCTCTTATTTTCTTATTTGTTGTTTATTTGTTTAAGTATTTCACTTGATGATTGATTTCATTTCTTTACTTATCTATTTTTGCAATGTTGCCTCGCGAAGTGAACATCAATAAGCAAAACTGTTTTTAATTCTTTTCGAATATCATCATTGAATGTTTATTTTCCCTATTCTAGCGAGAATATATTTTTCAATTCCTTTCCTTGACGTATTTGTATACATTGTTTGATAGTTTTCATTTTTTCTTAGACCCCCCAGAAATATATAGATATGTTTAATTTAATTAATTGGATATGTACTTAAACAAACTCTTTGTTATACTTACGAACAAAAACATTAAAATTAAGTTATAGCTGAGGTGATGATTTGACAACTTTACAAAGAATAAACTATGACATAATTCAACCCCTCCTATTTTAAATCTGATCCAACTTTAATCAACGCTTTTAAGCTATAGAAGTAAAGGTTACACCTAAATGACGCAGGTGTTTTGTTGTAATGAACCTTGGCAAAAAGGACACTCAATTCATAATGCAACTGTAGATTGAATTAATGAGATGAAGTTAATGGTATTTAAAGGATTTGTTCTCATTACCATTTCATATGATCCGCACCGATGAGATAATTAAATGGATGCAATTGGTGGATATTGATGTGGTTGTTATGTATCAAAGTGAGTCAAACTTTTCATTGGAATTCATTTAGAGCTCATTTTTCTTGATCATTTTGTGTCATATCCAACATCCGCCGGTAGTGCTAGAGTAATTCAGAGTCAGGCCCCTGTATAATTGGAGATGACAATATATAATGGCGGATCTAGGAGGATGGGGGGGGGGGGATGTGCCCCTAACAAAACCATTTAAGTAAAAACGTCTCAAATACCTATACAAAATAATTATGTAGCCAATGAATGTAAACCCGTCGGCAATTTCAGACCTGGTATTTTAAAAAAACTTTGTTTTACTTACCCCCCCCCCCCCCCAAGCAAGATAAAAGATGGAACGGCCACTATACTTTTGCCATTTGTAAGGGGGCGTTATCCGAATGCTTTCAGTGGAGGGGGGGGGGGGGGGCGTTTAGACTCTGAAAACAGTTTTGCCGATAGACATGTAACAAGGGAAAATTTGTCACCTGATTTCATATTTCTGTTGAGTTAGATTTACAAAGTTCTCTTAATTTCGGTTTTGAATACTGTTGAGTGGGGTATAGAGTCTAAATTATCTAATTCATAGTATCCATTCCTACATAGACATTCTATATATACCGAATTATCACTGTAGTTAGAAAGTGATGCAGAAAAGTAAAACAAGTCTGCCCAATGAGTAGAAAACACAGGTCCTCAGACTATATAATATATCAATGAGCATGAGAAAATATTCTTTGCTACTTTTTCGGCGTTTAATGGTGACCAAAATCATGGGTCAAGAAAGCGCAGTGCATGGTGGGGGTTGCGAAAAGGGGCGGCAGTACTTACGAATCGAGGCAGGTACGATTTGCCAAATATGCCTCTCCAAAAGAAATAATTACAATTTTATATTCTTATTTTCATTCTTATTAATTGATAGATTTATTAATTTACGAAATTTAATTATTCATTGTAAAATAAATATGGTATTTGTCTTAATTTATACACAATTCGACATTGCAATTCATTAGCTCAAACATTGCCAAGACAACAAACAAAAAGCCGTGATGTCATCATTATTTTGTTACATGTCATTCACTCAATCACCATCACAAACAGGTCTCTCACTTTATGAATTGGTCAAGTTTTAAAATGTACCTTAGCATGCATGCGTTACATCTTTAAAACAAAAATCTTATTCCGATACCACGGATTGAATGTGCTAACCCAATTATATTCTCTGTAACTGGAAATTAATTTTTCTCTGTTGGGAAAAGACGACAGTAATGAATCGATGCGCCAGAACAAGTGCTAATCCCATATCACTTTAGAAGGACCAGTGGCGCCCGAGGCTATTGAATATTGTATATAATTATAGCCTACAAGGGAATCCCATTTGTTCCCGCATCCACTTAGCGGGATTTATTGAAAATCTGATTTCATTTGGGAAGTCAAGTTTGCCTTTATATTGCATTACCGCGATAGGGACAACATAATACAAAATAATAAAAATACCAAACAATATACCATCTTTTATTGTGACGTACGTCCGCGCGAGTGGAGCATTGAAAATGTTTCCTATCCCTTTTGTGCCCGTCCATACGCGTATTCATCTTATTTTTGCATCGGTAACATTTAAATGACTATATTTAGGCCTTTATATATATATATATATATATATATATCCAAGGACAAACGCAACCATTATTCTTTTATTTCCTGTCGCTTTTAAAAGTTGTGCCCATAAAGTTGGAATAACTTGTTCTTACCTCTTTTCATGAAATGATTGTGTGACAATAGGAATTATTCTTGATAGACAATGCCTATATATATCTTCTCAGAACTTTATTGACCAATCTCTATGGCTCTTTGGATTGATTACTACAGTTCTGAGAAGATGTAAGCTTTATGCAGTCAAACCTGCTTTAGTGACCACCTGTATAGAAAGACCACCTGTCTACAAAGACCACTTTTGTTGTTTCCCTTAAAAGTGGTTTCTCATTGAAACATGTACTAAAGGAAACTGTACATACAGACCACCAGCCTATAAAGACCACTTTTCTTGTCTCCCTTGGGTGGTCTTTATAGACAGGTTTGACTGTATATCAAGAATGATCGCTTCAATCATTTCATGAAGAGAAGTACGAAAACTATTCCAACTGTATGGGCAACAGCGTACGTGTATACAATTTATTCGCTTACGGAGCATAATTAAAGATAAAGGTGAGTTCTGGTAATGCGATTGCATTGTGAAAGAAAAGGTGTGGAATGGATCAGAAACAGTTGATCATGTAGCATGTAAGTATTGGTGTGCACTGCAAGGTTCTGGAGTCATCAAAATCATAATGAATTTGGCCGAGTCTTGGTAAAGTAACGAGCACTGTACACAGAAAGCTATATATTATGGGACAACACACATGGTGTCGGGGCTAGTACTACCTTGATTTCCTTGTCTTTCTCATTACTCAGCCAGTATACATTTTCTTCCAAAATTGTTTGGCACATGTCATTTATTTGTAATCTTGAACATTCAGTGTAAGTTTCGTTTGAATCTGTGAGAATTAATTTTCTTTTTTTTTTACCAGAGAGTTTATCTTCAATTTTGGTATACTTGTGTATTTTCCCGATTTCCTAGCAGCAATATAGACTTTTTTCTATATTAATATTGATAAAACCCTGTTTCGATTCAAGGCGGAGACATTTCTTTTTCAATTGTTACCGCCTCTGCATTTAATAATGGATGGCCATACCAGGAATGGACAATAATTGTGACATTTAATATTGATTTGGAAACAGCGTTCACGAGCACCTTCATTGAGGAGCATCAATATTTTTACATTAGCTTAATTCAATTATACATATCAAATGCAAAATGTGAGTTGATAATTTAAAATGTCAAAAATGCTATTGTTCACCATTATTCATTTATCATCGAATTGGCGATTGTAACGTTTTTCGAGCACTTCTCCCTTGCTATTTCGTAACAAAACAAAACGAACAAAACGCAAACAGGACACGTAAGTATAGCATTTTGCAATAGTTTCTTATTCAAATTATATTAGATGGATTTAATATTTGATTTCATTTTTCTCTAACAATACATCAAAACATGAGATAAGTGTTTTAACAATGAACACGATTACCTAACGGGGCAGCCTAAGGTCTTACAATTAATATTATATAAAGTTGAGACCAAAGATTCAGCAGGCTGAGATCATTTCAAATAAAATGTAATTAGTAGCGTTTCCTATCGTCTACATTATCATAATGCTTGTGAGGTGTGTGTGCCTGTGTGGGTTTGTGTGGATTTGTGTGCGTGTGCGTCGTACGTGATTTTGTTTTTTAGGGAGGGACGTGGTTGTATGTGGGTAGATGGGCACGAGAGTGTGCGTGGTTTTGTGTACGAGAGGACGTGTGCGGAGAAGGATTTGTGTGAGGGAGGGAGGGATGTGGGCGTGCGCGTGTGTGTTCGTGAGAGGATGTGCATGGGTGCGTGTTCATGTGTATGTATGTGGTTTTGAAGGACGGTGTATCGCTCTTGTATCCATTCTTTGTCATGAGAGCATAATATTCCTAAATCATTATGGGTACAGAATTGGTATGAAATAATAGATCAGAATTAATGGGGTGTCATTGGGGTCAATACCGTAACGGTTTCCGTACAATTAATTGATTAACGGTTAATCAATTAATTGTGCGGAAACCTTCAACATACTGCGGGTATAGCAACACTGTTCGAATACATTTCTGTTCAGTGTTCCGACATTATGTTTAAAATTTCCATCATCATGAAAAAAGCTGGCTGTACTAATGTTCAGACTCAGAATTTGCTTTTGATTGTATCAATCCTTTACGTAACTCCTTGCATTCCATCTCCCAATATAGAGAAAAGGTTTATTTAAATGTTAGTCTCTGATATTTCTAGTTCGCTGCACTCTTCTCTGTATCAAAAGAAATGGGTCCCTGAATTAAGATACAAGAAGGTATATGTCACTTTGAAAAAGACTTATTGCACATGAAAGTAATGGGCTAATCTTTTTTTAAATTCCTGGATGGTTCGACAGAAATAGCTCTCAAACCACTCTTACTATTTGATCTTAGATCATGGTTACAGCCCAGGTAGAAGCTTTCTCTCCTTTTCTAATAAGATATACGTAGTACCGGGTAGGCTTCTGAGAAAAAGACATAATTATGCGCGGACCAATCATCACGACCATGCCAAATAGATAGTTCCTATAGTTATGTTTGTGAAAGTTTTCTCCATGAATTCAAGAAATCCAAGTGCGTATAAACCTCGCGTTATTTTTATAAATAAATATTGAATATCGTCCTTTATAATATTTCATGAATCCTAATTCTGGGACCCGTTTCACAAAGCCCCTTTTCAATGACAAATGAAAAAAACCAGTGAAAAATTTGCTGATAACCATTTAGAAGCAAGGATTCCACTAGCTTATAACAAAAATTGTCTTTTGTCACTGATAACAATTTGTTTGTTAAATGGGGCCGTGGTGTATAGTAAACAATAAAATCAGTTAACCTGTATCATAAGCAAGAAACAGAAGGGGGAATGAAAAAAACTTCCTTCTGCTTCTAAATGCCGAAAACCTTGGAGCATTCGATAATTTTAGGCAAAACCTTAACCATTGCCTAAATTCTAAATTCACCTTGATAAAATATTTAAAAGATAAGTGTAAACAAAAACGTAATAGTTGGCGCGTCATTATATAAAACTTTCTGTATCTCAAAGTTATTCTTATTTTTACAATTGGTATTGAAAAACCAGTCTCCGAATTCATAGACAGAAAAATAGGCCAAGAAAGAAAACACAAATCATTCTTCACATAATTATTTTAAATGTTAGTTTTGCATATTCCGAAGGGCACATATTAGCTACAAAAAGTGAAAGCCATTATTTTGCTTGTAACTTTCCGATAAGTATTTCAATAGTTGCAGCATCAATTTGAGGACAATTATACCGCACAAGTCAGACAACATACAAAAAATAAATATTGATTAGATACTTCAAAATACTGCAAACATTGAGTTTACAAAGGAAATTGAAATCTTACACATGTTACACGAGGCACCATCAGAGGGAGGGGTGAATTAAATCCCTCCCACTAAAAATTCACCTCATATATATATATATAAATTACCTTCCTCTGTCGGTTGATAATAATAGTCAGAGAATATGTTTGCTTGTTTTATCAAGTAAGAGTACTGGAAAATATGACACAATATGCAAAAACTGATACATAAAATGTATTATTTGGTTCTAAAGGCAATTACTTAGGTGCTGAACCGCGAGAAGTGTTCGTTACAATTTACACATAATAATTATAATGACATATTATGAACATCGTCCCTCTTATTAATTACTTTTTCTGAGATGTTCCGGTGTTCCGAACAATAAACTCTACAATATTATAATTTCCAGGTGATAGAATCTTGCACAGTTATCATTTTATGAACACTTTTTAATAAGTCACTCGAAAATATTTCTCTCTAGCCGTCATAATAAAAGAAATTCGCTCCGTATGTTACGCCGTTAATATATTTCTTTTTACATGTTTAAAAAAAAAAAAAAAAAAAAAAATTAGGAAACCTCGTAGCTTTGAAACTACGACCCGTTTCCAACCGGAAACGTCAACGCTGTTGTCCATCCTTCTAAAAGTTAAAATAGTCATTTTTGTACGCATGATTACAAGGCAAACGAATGTCACATGAACTTGTCACGGATCAGTTCTTCACATCCGTCACAAGAGACAACTGAGGATCGATGGTGCTTCTCTGTTTCATACAGACACTGAACATTAAACGAAACTCCTTGAGTCGCCACCAATAGATAATGGAGTTTGCTATCCAATTGACGTTAATCATCACGTCCGAAGCATTGATTAGACATTCCTCTTCATAACCTAGACTCTGTCGGGTCCAGGCTACCCAGGGACAGATCCAGCAAAGGACAGTGGTCCCAAAGACTAGTCCGAAGGTGCGGAGTACTCTCTGGTTCTGGTCCTTGCGTTCTTGGGTGATGCTGCCGCAGCAAGGTACCCCGGCGACGGAACGGTAGATGAAGAGGTAACAGAGGCCAGTGGCGATGGTGGTCGACCAGGAGAGGGAGAGGAGAACGACGAAGAGCTTATCGTCGTCGATGGTGGCAATGGACGAAGAGCAGATGAACCCTAATGCCCATGTCACGATACATGTCATGATCAGTCGCGGTGTGGTGATGATGTTCCGAGCGCCAAAGGGGTCAACACGGATGGTGATGAATTGGTAACCGGTAACCAAGACGATGCTTAAAAGTGATACCATGATAGATGTTGCCAAGAGGATGACAAGGAACATATAAGCCTGGAAAGAGAGACAAAAATACATTTTAATAGCGACATTAACTAAAACGTACAACCAGTGTAAACAACAGTTAGCTAAAAAACAGTTTGTTTTATTTTTCATTTCATAAATTCAGCCGATGCCATCAGAAATGAGCTTTAGGTGCTATAGGTCACAGTGCCAAGGTATTTCCTTCACGGTTTTATTTTTAATATTTTTAATTCATTAGTTTTGGACTAACCATTTTTTGTAGTGGTATTGTGTACATAAAGCGAAATTTTAGTAATGAAATTATGAGAATTTTTTGCTTCACATTAATGCGTTCCATCTCCATTTCTCAAGAATTAATAGGAAGAAACAAGTGATCAAATAGCAAATTTGATAAGGTAATTGTGGTTGAATTTTCAAACAGAATATGTTTTAATTATACATGAGAGACCAATTATCACAGAACTTTGCAGTGTTCAAAAGTGATTTGTAATGACTTCTATTTCGACAAAATTAACCAACGTACAAATTATGACGCAGGCTTTTTTGAAAACTGACAAACTGTAGAGGTGTTGTGGTATAGTGGATATGTCACCAGACTGGATCACATGATTCAAATGATTTTATTTCTCATGCAAAACACAATACAATGAATAATTATATTACAAAAATATGCAATGAAACGACAAATATGATAGAAAAAAGCACGAGAAAAGAGGAACTAACTAGAAGCAGAGCTTGTTGAAGTGTTAGTTCCTCAGATGCTGTTTTACACTATAACATGAACAAAGTATGCTTATACAATCAATAAATAGAAAAAAAGGTAATAGATTCGCGGTTCGAGTCCCACCGCGGCAGTAATGTCCTTTGGCAAGACATTAATATACATTTGCCACTCTTCACCCAGGTGAAGTAAATGGGTACCCGGTAGGAAGAAATTCCTTGAGTACTTTAGCGCCTTATTTTTGCAGCTCAGCTACAGCCGGGGTAAAAATGTAATACTTTGTATTTAGCGCAGTAGAGTTATAGGAGCTGCGCTATATAAATGGACCTATTAATACCATTTATCTATCCACATACTGAAATATAGTGTTTAGATAAAACACATGTGTGTGCTAGTTGATTGCCAGGATGTGTATAATCTATGTTTGTTATAAGAATTCCAGTGCAATCCAACATGTATTATTGGGGATGTGGATTGAATTTACTTCTAAAAAAAAATGTATTTCCCACTTCCTACTGTATAGTACATGTACACTGTACAAGATATTCATGGAATGTAGTTTTAAAGATACGTGTACTACGGCCCTTTTGCAGCCAACATTGAATTCTGTAGAACTTTGCAGGATTTATGAATATGACATGTTCGTTCTATCTGTGAAATTTAAACATTAGCTGTGTCCTAGTATTCAAATTATGCAAGGAAACCCATTTACCTTCTATAGACTTCACTGTCAGACGCTATTGAGTGACTGACTGACATCTTTTATTTTTTTATTTGGTAATAACATAACATGAGCTGTAACAGGTACATGGGCATGTGTCTACATTAATAACCCACTACTTGTAATGGCCAAAATTAAACTGATTGAATCTTTGTGCAGCACAACAAGTTTGACCATTTGGTGAAAGGGTCTGAAAATGATTGCAATCACTTAAGTCGATTCGACAACTAATTGTCGTTATTTTCCCACCAAAAGCCATTTTCAAGCCCTTTCGTTTTGAAGGAAGTTATAAATTGGTATTGTCTTTCAAATGCCGTTGGAATTTAACCTTTTCATTTTTGGCCTGCAAATGGGACATAATACCTTTAACATACATGTAGCTTGAAAGCCATATATTTGTATTTTGTATTTATTAACTTTTATTTCCTTCTCAACAGTACAATATCAAACACAATGTATATATACATGATATATGTAACAATTATTTCAACATAGAGTATACAGTAAATAATTCAGATACGGAAGGAGGCGAAAACCCGGAAAGCATAGCTTGAGTTGGGAACGCCCATAATAAATTAACACAATTACTGAGGGAACATTTTAGATATTATTATGAAAATTACATTTTATATAACAAAACGTTGATAGGAAAGGAAAAAAATAGTAAATGGAAGAGAGAGAGAAAGAAAGAAAAAAATTAGGAGAGAATTAAGTATAGGAAGGCATGTTTACATCATAAAAATAACGAAGTACTACAATTTTAAATATAGCGTGCTAACTTATCATTTCAAGCTGATTGTATACGCCCCCCCCCCCTCTTAATGACTAAAATCGCCTTTTCATTGTACATTTGTGTACAATATAGATTTTTGCTCGATAATCTAAACACTCCAAGATTATATAATGCTTAACAAATATAAAAAATGAGTATGTCCCAGTATTTCCCGGTGTCTCAGGTTTTTGTCAAAATTTGGTAGCGTCATTTACCAGTAAATACCGGTATGTATGTATCATCCAGTATCTCCCGCCCCCGTATTTAGTGGCCAACCCTGTGTAGTTGGTAACGTATGTTGCTTACATCACCAAATCAAATCTCTTCATGCAAAGGCAATAATTATCGATTGTCTTACCTCTTCGGGGGGTTCGAATCCAACGAACCCTTCGAAACATGCCAGCACGATGGCACCGCACAGATCAGAGAGTACGAGGTTGTAAGGGAAGATATGATGTTGCTTACGAAGTCGACGATGACACGGAATCAAGATGAGCGTGGCGATCATCATCGACATCGCAATGGCCAATGTGATGGGTTTAAGGTAATACAAAGGCGTTTGACACGACGGTATGGACCCACCGCCATCGTCGTCGTCGTCCGTCATCGGCGACATCGTAATGTTGGCATCATCGTAGCTCGCGTTGAATGGTGATGAGGTATTCATTGTTCAAAGGCGAGTTGAACGCTGGCACGGTGTGATATTGACGAGATCTGTTCTTGAAATGAAGAGAATGAGGATGACGTTTAATTATGGAGAGCGGTTGATGCTGGTCTGGCAGTGAACGTCAAACGTTAATACCACCTTGATTTGTGATGCGCGCTAGCTCGGATTAAACGTCTTCGCATCAATATCAGCTCGGGATGACATGCGATTGGGTTAGAGGGTGATTGACTGGCCATCGCTAGGACTACTTCCCTTTTGTTTTTCCGTTTTTCCAATTAGTAACGAAAAAAAGGTTCCATTAATACAAAACGTGTTCTTTATTCAATTCAATTCAATTCAAATGAACATTTATTTTCTTCAATTCCATTTAACAACATATTTGCTCTTGCAAAGGTTTAAGGAATAGATCTGACCAAGTCAGAAATGTTTCAGACAAATTGATGTCTGACCAAATTGATTACAAAGATTTTGTAGGAGGACAATAATATAGTTAAATCCATTCCTCTGCTATTTCTAACGCAGACCCCCCCCCCACCCACACACACACACACACACACGCGCACACACGCACACACACATACACACACACACATTGACACTAGTGCCTCTTAGTAATGATTGGATCCATGCTACGCTCCTGCGTTCTACATTTAATAGCAATCCTACCCGTGATGTGGTTTGAAATTTGCTACGTCTTTTCTCTTTTTTTTCGCTAAAGATGTTGGGCTGCGATTGGGTTGTACTGTTTGGTGAAAGGTAAATGTTAGATGTTGGATTGATCGAGGGCAGGCGCGGTTCTAAAAGAATTCTTTTGGGAGGTAGGGGATTAGGGTTCCTGCATTTAATTTCTACTTGTGCCTAGCCTAAATGTTTTCATAATCAAGAATGAGGAGCTTGAAAGTGATTTGTTTGGGTGTGAGGGGGGGGGGGGGGGGGGGGACTTTAGCCCCCAAACCCCCTGTAGAAGTCAGGCAATTGAATTATGAACATTAACCAAAGGAATGCGTGCTGCGGATTTTCAAAACAAATGTGTTTAGAGTCGAATATTGATGAAAAAATGCAAAATGTAGGTTTTCCGCGAACAACAAAAAACCCAAATTAGGTATTATTTTATCAATATTTGTCTTCAAACACATTTTTTGGGGAAAATCTTTGCAGAAGTGAGTGGTAAATGACACCCTCTTTCACAATAATGATACAATTTGAGCAAAATTTTGCCATCAAAATAATGTTTGGAGGATTTGGGGCTCCCAACACTTAAAAGGGGCTTTAACATCGATAGCAACGTTTGTTGCTCTTTAAAGGTATTTATTTACCTTACCAATAGATTCCCTACATTACATATATGTATTTTTATGCATGAGCACGCACTTCAAGTATTCTGACGCTCACAATTTCTCTAGAGTATAAAGAGCATGAAGAAGTGATTGACTATTTGAGCTATGAATTATGGTAAACATATTAAACATATTTGGTTTAGATATCATCATATCGAAAAACTGTTATTTCAACCTTTCAACAAACTATAGAAAAAGATTATTCTCAGATGTAAAAAATAAAAATCTATCTATGACGTCATGAAATAATCCAATAAAACGTTGATATGGTTCGTCAATACTGAACGTTAAATATACTATGTCCAATTTGCAGCCATCATCAAATTCTGCAGGAATTATGAATATGTCACGTAATACTATGTCCTATCTGTAAAATTTAAACGTTAGCAGTGTCAGACACTATTGAGTGAGTGACTGACTTTGTATTTCCTTTGGTAATATACTTACATAAAATGAGCTGTAAAGGTACATGAGCATAGATCTACATCAATAACCCACTTCTTCTGACTGACTGACATCTTTTTTCTTTGGTTATATACATACAAAATGTGTCTACATCAATAAACCACTACTTGTAATAACCAAAATTAAACTGATTGAATCTTTGCGCAGCACAAAACGTACAACAATTCGGTACAAGGGTCTAAAAAACAGACTATAACTAAAATGATTGCAATCACTTAAGTCGATTCGACAACTAATGCTCATTATTTTCCCACTTAAAGACATTTTCGAGCCCTTTCCTTTTGAGGGAACTTCTAAATTAGTATTATCTTTCAAATGCCGTTGGAATTTAACCTTGTCATTTTTTTGGCCTGCAAATGGGACATTTAACCAATGTCCATGCTCTGTCTCTACTATGACATTCACTGGCGGATCCAGGGGGCATGGGACATGTGCCTCCCCCGGCAAAAACATATTCTGGATAATCAACATTTTATACATATTTTATTCTGGGGGGGGGGGGGGTCCGGCATTTGAGGGGCGGCAGGGTTCCCTAAATCATGTCATATTGGCCAGGGAGGGAGCAACTGACAAAAAGATTTCAACAAAAAGAATGACGTGGTGTGTGTCCAGCCACTGAGGGGAACTGGGTGATGGGGGGGGGGGGGGCACCAGACACTAGAAATATTAGGTACTACACTGTCGCTCATAAAGGTGGAATATTTTTTTTAAATCCCAATTTATGGAATTATTTTAAAAATAATTTAAAAATAATAGATCTAGATAATAGTATACATTCTTAGATTTTATTGAATAATAATTTGCCAATGTGTGTTTTGCGTGACTGCTAAAGCATATGCTACTATGCTTATCAACTAGGGGACCTATGCCCTTAAGTCATAAATGACAGTAATGAGGATTAATGCCCCACAAAAGGGCACTAATATAGCACATCAACACGGTTTTGATCCTGGGGCCTCACAGTTACGACGCCATTGCTTTGTCACTGAACCATGACTGTACGCAGCGGGGGCTAGGGTAGGGGGCAGTTTCCATGAATTAAAAAAAAAACAGAAAATGCAATAAATTTTCAATAATTTATTGCATTTTACCCCGGTTCCCAACATAAAAATATCTTCTGTGTGCCCATGGCCGTCCAGAGGATTTGTTTATGTTGGGGACCAGGGTAAAATGCAATAAATTATTGAATATTTATTGCATTTTCTGTGTTTTTTTTTATTTTTGGAAACCGCCCCCTACCCTAGCCCCCGCTGCTTACAGTCATGGTTCAGTGACAAAGCAATGGCCTCGTTACTGTGAGGCCCCAGGATCAAAACCGTGTTGATGTGCTATATTAGTGCCCTTTTGTGGGGCATTAATCCTCATTACTGTCATTTATGACTTGAGGGCGTAGGTCCCCTATTTAATAAGCATAGTAGCATACACATGCTTTAGCAGTCCCGCAAAACACACATTGGCAAATTATTATTCAATAAAATCTGAGAATGTATACTATTTTCTAGATCTAATATTTTTAAATAATTTTAAAAATAGTTCCATAAATTGGGGTAAAACTAAAATATTCCACCTTTATGAGCGACAGTGTATTATAAGGCTTCCAAGCGGTACAATAACTCAGTGTCTTAATATCTTTAGTGTAGTACCTGGATGACAGCTCAATAGTGTTTTCGTATAGCTCTGCAGCTCTGTTATCCGGGAACTTCAACTATCGATTGATCATCGAATTGTGTTATTTCGCTAGTCAGCCTGAAAGAGGTAATAATAATGAAATTGTATGGCTTTGTTTTCGTGTGAAAGAAGAACATTAAGAATATATTGCTCTCGCTATGACAATATTAGACGAATCGATAGGTCGACAATTCCAATATTCTCGCTTTGACAATATTGGACGAGTCGAAAGCTCGACCCACTCGACGAGTCCAATATTGGTATAAAGAGAGCAATATATTCTAGACTGTATCACACTCAAAGCCATCCAATATCATATAACTATTATAGAGAGATAGATGAATTGCGAGAGAACATTAAGGCAATCGGAAAAGGAATGATTTGGGAGGGAACGTATACGTTGCCCTGTCTTTCTATCTTTCTGTTTTCTTCTTTATGTGCCATTCGCCTGGGACCACCTGCCCCTGTGCCCCCGTAGATACGCCACTGCTAACGATATATAGACAGGAGAGACAAAAATAGAAATGCAAACTGAATAAGCCTAATATAATTATACACTTTCCGTCAGCATAAATTATCAAGATTATGAATACCAGTATAAATGTCAGCATATCATTGAAATATGTATATATTTATGATCATCCGTTATAACTGTGGAGAACCAATCAGAGCAACAACAAAAATCAAAATTTACTTTTTGCAATGTACGGCCCATTGAAATATAAAAAACATTTTGATATAAACCAGTCAGACGTATAAAACAAATAACATTATTTAATATTCACAAAAATCAAAACAAATTAAAAACTGTTTTTGCAAAGGAATTGTATATCTGTTTCTTAAAACATATTTACCAGATACAGGAATCCATTATTTTGATGTCCATACCATGCAGTGACAGCTAGCTGAAGAAGAAAGCAGAAACGACACATCAAAACGTGCCTACATTAGCCGGTTTGACATGCAGAATATAGTAATATTCCGCTCAAAGTAGAGCAATGCCCTTATAAAAAAGTACCATGGTAACCATGGTAAAACCATGGTACCACCATGGTACCTGTGGTACACGTCTATAACCATGGTACTACCATCAAAGAACCATGGTTTTACCATGGTTATATGACAAGTACCATCGTATACCATGGTACTTCCAAATTTGTACCATGGTACTCTATGGTACCTGTGGTACTCGTCTCTAACCATGGTACTACCATGCATGAACCATGGTATTACCACGGTTATATGACAAGTACCATGGTATACCATAGTACTTCCGAATTTGTACATGGTACCATGTGGTACTTAATTGGCAGTTGTATGTTTCTAACCATGGTTCAGTACCATATGTTGTGTTTGTTTTGTTTGTCTGATTGATTTAATTCTGCGCTCAAATAACAAATAGGAGGTTATACATGTTTACATAAGTATTACATAGATAATAATGCCTAATAATAGTATACAATAACCTTTGTTAGTATACAATTAAAGTGCAGGTATGAGTCGTTCGGTAGGAATCGTTTGCATTTTTTTAAAACAAAAACAACAACAAATTACCGAACGCATGAAATCATTTTACCGGACGCATGAAATCAAATTAAAAAAAATTAAAATCATTAAGAACAAGATAGAAACAATTATGATTCAAAAATATATATAAAAACAATTGTTAATCAAATAATTAGAAGAATCGTAAAAAACATGATTATTATGATTTTGTTATTTTATTATTAGAATTGTAAGGAAAAACTATATCGCGTGTATCCAGTAAAATTATGTAATTTCATAGGCCTTTAGTTTTCTAAGATTTTAGTTTAAATGAAAAACTGACAATTTAAAAGTAGGACTAGCTATACAGCTAGGAATCTGACTAAAATGTAATATATGCATTAATGCAGTTTAAGACTTGTGCAATTTTTATTACGGGAAAACAGGAGTGGAAAAGTCAACTTTCATTTGGCCATTTATCAATATAGTGTGTAAATGTAGAAATTGTGCAACAGCTTGAAATATCATAAAGAAGGTCTGCACAAATCAAGACTATTACCTACAAGCCCCAACCCCACACAAGGCCAGCGCATGCAGCTACAGCTAAGCTACACAACCAAGGAGCAGCCATTTTTGTGCCGAGGATCGCTGTACATGCATTGCAGTGTACGTGTATGCTGTGTACATGCAGCATTAGCAGCAATATAGCTAGTATAGTACTAACTCCGGGAAGCTCCAACACCGGCGCGCAGCGTCGGAGCTTCGGATACACTGTGCGCGGGGGCTTCTACAAAAGATTTTTCGGTGACATTATTGTGAAATCTGCAAAGGGAGTACTTACAATTTTTACATCATAGGGTGCACGAATCCTCAGGGCATAACAATGATCACTTGAATTCATAATTTGAAGAAGTCTTCGATGGGAAAATAAGGGTTATTCAGAGCCCGACTCAAACGATTCTTCGATGTAGCAGCGTCGATTCAAAATGGCGAAGAGACGGTACGCATGCGCGGCAGAGCCGCAGAAAGTATGAATATTCATGCCATCGAGCACCAATCGCTCGAAATCGCTGAATATGCACGACTCGAACAAACCGCTCTGTTTGTTCGAGTCGTGCATATTCAGCGATTTCGAGCGATCGGTGCTCGATGGCATGAATATTCATACTTTCTGCGGCTCTGCCGCGCATGCGTACCGTCTCTTCGCCATTTTGAATCGACGCTGCTACATCGAAGAATCGTTTGAGTCGGGCTCTGAATAACCCTTATTTTCCCATCGAAGACTTCTTCAAATTATGAATTCAAGTGATCATTGTTATGCCCTGAGGATTCGTGCACCCTATGATGTAAAAATTGTAAGTACTCCCTTTGCAGATTTCACAATAATGTCACCGAAAAATCTTTTGTAGAAGCCCCCGCGCACAGTGTATCCGAAGCTCCGACGCTGCGCGCCGGTGTTGGAGCTTCCCGGAGTTAGTATAGTACGTGCACCGTTCACAGTCCAGCTTCATGCCTCGTGTACATCTTGGTGTTTTAGATCTGCAAAATCATGCTGAATTCTGTTTTTCCCGGCTAATCTACAACAGTATATGGGTAAGTTTAAGAATCATCTACTTTATTTACAATATGTACATAGATCTAGTCGATGTCTAGATAGTTATTTATGACATTGTCAACTGGGACTTAAAATACCTTCGACAGGAAAACAGACTGAACATGTATGATCCCATGTACGTAATTTGTTGTAGTATCTTGATGGGTTTATGGGGCATATCATTCTTTCAAAGCAAAGTTTATCCATTTACATACACATTGTCATTAACTCTACTGTTAGTATATATACTCTAGTGTCATATTGTTCGAAGGATTGAATGTTTTATTCTTTTTAGAAAATAAATAGAATACTGCATAAAAATCCAGCAAATTAACGAATTAAGTCATGTCTGCATCTGCTCTGTGACTGCATGTGTGATTTCATGTTGACAGTTGTTGATATTCATATTTGTTTTTTGTATTTAATTCAATATTGTCTTTTTTAAATTACAGATATATAGTCTACGCAACATGACAAATGAGTAGTTTCCATATCGACGTCTTTCTTTATCATCATCTTGACCAAAACATCAACGCCACCATCACCATTTCTTCGTCGTTAACCTCCGTTTTGGCGTTTGAACTTGAAGTTTGTTGCGAACTCTGATAATAAATTTGGACATTGGCATTATCGACTTTTGTTCTGTCTTTGAACACCATCGACGTCGAACTTTGATTGAAGGTAAGAACCTCCTCTTTACCTTCTTCGTCTTCGATTTGAAATTTCGTCGTTTGCAAGTCTGATCCTGACTCCGGCTAATGATGAATTTATCGACTTTCGATCTGTCTTCGATCACCGTCGACGTCGAACTCTACACCAAGTTTCACCATCGCCATACATGGACCTCGCATCCGATCGACATTGCAGACTCTTGGCTTTCATTCATCATTCACTTTTGAACTGTATTATGATTACCGACGTCATCTATGATCTACCATAGCAAGTAGGCCTAGCTGCCAATTGTTTCTTCAAACTAAATTCGAGTACGACATCGTCGACGAATCTCGCACCTCCGCTGGAAGGACAGTTTGTAAATTGTACTATTGAATATGAGCGGCAGTCTTTCGCTATAGAAATAGACTAACCACTTTACTTATAATATTGCTGTGTGCTGAAAGTGTTTAGTGTCATATGCAATGTAACAAGCGGCAGTCTTTCGCTATAGAAATAGACTTCAGTTTTCGACTGTAAATTGTTTTATATATTTTACGCGAGCTAGATTTTAGCTCGTTTGAATAAACGCCCTTTAAAAAAGTAAACATATTGTTTCCATTGTTTGATGTTTGATACGTCATATGATCATTTGACAATAATGATCAACATTATTGTGATGTCTTTTGTTAACAGATGATGTTTGCGAGAGAAGTGGCTGAACCTTGAGAATACGGATAATTGTGCTGAAAGTGGACTTCATGCCAGCTCCTGTCATTTTTGTGTCTACTTTGCAGACCAGCATGTTCTTTCAAAATTAAATGATCAAGGGCTGGCAGATATTATGAGGAATACTGTGTTGAAAGTGCTTAATTTAGGTAGTAGATTTGTAAATGGTAACAAAAAATCAATCATGCAATGTAATCAATGCTTTCTTTTTTATTAAGCTACATGCAGAATGGAAAGGCGACTGGGTATGTGCAGTAACATTATAGTACAAGTACCATGGCAACCTAGGTACAGGAGAACAATGGTAACGAAAGGTATGGGAGAACCATGGTACCGAGAACCATGTTCATGGTACCAAGAACCATGGTAACCATGGTACCGAGAACGAAGGTAACCATGGTACCGAGAACCATGGTCATGGTACCGAGAACCATAGTAACCATGGTACTGAGAACCGTGGTCATGGTACCAAGAACCATGGTAACCATGGTACCGAGAACCATGGTAACCATGGTACCGAACACCATGGTAACACCGAACCATGGTTATCATACTTCGGTGTTACCATGGTTTTCAGTACCATGGTTACCATGGTTCTATGTCCAAATTACCATCCACCATGAGAACCATGGTAACCATGGTACTGAAACCATGGTTTTTACATGGTACATTTTTGTAAGGGTGGTCATTCAGCGTTCCAGACAATTTGTCTACTTGTGCTAAGGCCTACGGTAAGTTAACTTTGTTAAGACTAGGTGTAAACTAACTACGTGCTGAGTAGTAGTATAGTTAGATAAATAGATGGATATAGATCATCTTCAATGAATCTGACCTCCGAAGCATAACTATAAGTATCTCCGAAGCAAAAAGTAATGGTAGACTATAGTATAGGCTAGTCTTTAAAGGCACACGGTTGAATTTCGAGATATAGGTCTTGTTAGTGAAAGTTATGTCTTACTCTTTGATTGACAGTCTCTCAGTACCACCAGTATTAAAGTCCGATACCAGGCAAAACCATAATTATTACCCCAATCAGGTCAAAAATTGATCTGGAGTCAATGTGGCTGGTAAAATGTTGTCTCATATTATCTTACCTGCATTGCACCACCGTTATAAGCGTGTCGTGGCTATACTGATTGCACAAATATTATTACAACTAGTCTATCACTGTGAAAGTTATGCCCATTTTATGTAGGAAAAGAAAACATAATGTTCGAGTCGGCCAATCGCGACCTATATACGCACATCCGCCCATCACTTGTTAGGGTCTAAATTCTAAAATATCAGCTTTAGTTTCATTCTATTGTTACCGACTCTACTTTCAGTATGGGGGTCCGGATATTCGACATTGAGGGGCGTTGGCAACATGAAAGCGGGGGGGGGGGGGGTCAGCCTTACTCGGTGTACGCGTGGAAGGTGAATTAGGATATCGATCAAAATTGTGTCGATGGGAGGTCCTTTGATCCCTGTCAGAGGCTGTCACCCTCTCCCTTCTACCTCCTTGTTCTCATTTTCTCTCATCCCCTATGATGGAGAAGAGGGACACGGGGGTACCTTCCCCTCCCCTTATACACCGATTCGGGCGACTTCTGGTGGAAGTGCGCCCTCATAAGGTGACGCCATAACTGGGGGGCGTCTGACTGCAGCTAGCTAGCTTACATTGCAAATATATGCAAGAAAATTAAGCACTGACGTAGTGCAGTTTGATACCGTATGTTGCATTGACCTCGTCAGCTCAATTAGATCTTCTTCTTCTTCACTTGGTTGTCTCCAGTTTGGAGAAGCCCCCCAGTTATAGCGCCGCCACCGGCGGGCAGGTACATAAAACCCCCAAACCGAATCGGTGTATAGCACCACCGTTTACTTTTGCAAACCTGTAATCATAAAATGAAATCGTTTCTTTCCGCTTTCTCTGCTTTCATCCAAGGTCACTGTAATACAATTTGATGGGTCAGGTAGTAAAATATACTGTACTAAAATAAAGGTCAAGTTACACACTAAGAAATGACACAACTATGAACTCTAAATATTTCCAAATAGCAGCACATTGGGAGCCTCGGTAGGGGTGCAACTTTAAACATGGCAGGGTGCATTTCAGATCCGTAATTTTGGTAGGGTCCATAAACAACTTTTCGTCAGGCTTTGTTTATATTTTAGTTTATAAATAGTAGGAATTACACACTTAGCCCATGTGCATGTGATTTTCTATTACTTTTTTTAAACAATAACGTGGAATAGTTCCATGATCGAACAAATTGGTATTATATACCTCACTTAAGAAATCCAGCCATCTGATTGGTCGAATTGCATTCATAAACTTCAACTGTTCCTGTAAAATTCTCGGTAACCATGCATAAAACATTTCAATATTTTTAATAACCATGGTTACTCCATGGTTACCCCATAGGTTTACACGTTAAAAAATGGTTTGAGCGATGGAGGATACCTTATGTGTGCGAAGGATCAGTGGTCGGTAATTTCAATACAATTGAATCTCGATCGATCTTACCGACAATTTTATCTTGCATTGTTGACATGAAGACGAAAATAAACTTCCAAAAACCAAAAAACAACATCTGCCGATAGATCTTGATCTAAGTTCGTGCCAATATGCATTGCAAAAGTAAAAGAAGAGTCCGTATATGGAGCTTTTGCGAAGCATTGATCACACGCGAAGCCGGTTTCAATTCATTTTAATGTATATATTGTACAAAACTGCCAAGCATGTAACCACCGCGCGATGGCCGAGAGGTCTGAGGCGCTTACCTTAGATACATCACCTTTTGTACGCAAGAGTTCGAATCCCGTCTTCGACAAAAATGAAAAATATTTTTTATTTTTTATTTTTTAGTCTATTTTTTTTCGGCATATAAAAGTATTAATGACTGCTTTAATATTCGAGAAATAGTTGTTTTCATACGCTCTCGGGAAGGTTACAATTGGGCTATTCCCCTCGGCAAGCCTCGGGGAATAGCACAATTCTAACCTTCCCTTGAGCGTAATAAAACAACTATTTCTCTCAAAGCAGTCATTAATACTATATTATAAGATGAATTTTAATAAGGAAAGTATGAATGGTGCACAGTTAATTTGGAATTGGACTAATTATGAAGGAAAGGGACCGACTTCCTTCAGCATCAATAGAAATATGAATAGCAATACCACCCCCTCCCTCCCCTCCACGGTGATCATTGGGAGGGTCCAGGGGCGGATCTAGGGGTGGGGGGGGGGGGGGGGGGGGGTTCGGTAGTTTAACACCCCCCCCCTTTGGCGGTCAAGTGAAAAAGAAAAAAAATTAAACAGTAAAACGGCGCAATTTTGGGGTAATTGTTATAGTCTTCTTATGGTCTTCTTCCTCCCTCCTTTTTCTTTTTTTTTCACCCCAAAGTTATGTCACTTTTTGTTTATTTGCTTCTTTGCTCGATTATTTGTTGTTTCTTTCTTTCTTT
Source organism: Strongylocentrotus droebachiensis (assembly GCA_035222895.1). Lineage (NCBI taxonomy): Eukaryota > Metazoa > Echinodermata > Echinoidea > Camarodonta > Strongylocentrotidae > Strongylocentrotus > Strongylocentrotus droebachiensis. Next base: position 248,134 of record JAVYIG010000824.1, on the reverse strand, counting down.
TTCTCACCTTAAATTTCTCTTTCTTTCTTTGGGTCATTTTTTCTTTCTTTCTTCCTTTCTTTCTTTTTCTCTTTCATTTCCTTACCTATTGCCCTATAATTTGTATAGAGGCATTGAATGACAGGTGTATTCCCGATTTTTCTGCGAGTGCCGCTCTTGTAGGCGATGAGCGAGCGCATCCTCGATCTCGCTCGTAGCGGCGCGCGCGCTCACAATCATGTACAATTTCATTTGTACACAAACAATACGTCGGTCCCGCCCATACATTCCTGACGTGGTGAGTAACATTAGAAAATTCCGTATTTTAAACAAACTCCGTACTGAGCGTGTGAATTTTAAATAGAAGACAGATTAGTAAGAAAGTAGACAAAACTGAGCTGAGTGATGTGATGTCGTGACTTTATCGGACTCGACGACGACGGTTGATTTTGAGTTTGAGAGTTTTTACTTTGTCACTTTTGTGTGATGATTTTGAAACACATACATAGGTCTAGGCATAGCTGAGTGAGTCACGTTAAATTGAATGAGCTTTCAGCCTTTTGTTTTGAATTTGAGAGTGAATCGCAGAGTGAAAATAGGAGGTGATAAATTATGACAGTGACTGAAATGATAAAAAAGAAATAGTCTACTGAATATTACACCTGTCGGGGTGTCGCATGTCGGACGCGGAGGTCGGCTGTCCAACTTCAAAGGCCAAGGCCAAGGTGGTCCGCAACAAAAATTTAAAGCTGGGAGTGGGAGCAACTTTAGAATACCCCACCACTAAAGTTGAACAGACGTTCAATCATAGGTTAACCAATGATACCAATGAATCTAAATCTAAAGACTCAACCCTAATCCTAACCCAAAATCTAACCCTAACTCTGACCTAGCCTTAGGCCGATGAAAGTTGATCTCATGGTTCTCGTCAGCGCCCGCATCAAATTTTGCTCGCGCACCAAAAAAGTTCAACACTCATCGCTGACGAAATTCCCGCGTCAAAAAGTCCAGATATGAAATTGCCGCCTCAAAAAATCAACAATATTTTCGATTGGCTGCCGCGCGTGGCCCATGTGACACGCGTCCATGGCGAAGTCTGCCAAGTCGATCGCTGATTGGTCTAAAGTAGCGGGCGGCATAATATGCCGCCCGCTACTTTAGCTGCCTATCGCGTAGGCCAGGAATAGTCTGCGGCTAGACACCGGGGGCGAATGTTTTGCCTCACGCCGTACTCCGGCTTCCCGCTACCGTACCGGGTGGGAGCTAACGCGTATTAAACTGTTCAGTGCATTGTGTACGTTGCCCAATATACTAGCTCAGGACAGCAATTCATCTGTACTATTTATCGATCGCTTTTGGCCGCACTGTCAGTCAAAATGATTCCCGTGACATTTAATGCATGAGCAATGCATGTAGTCCCAGTCAGTACTACATGTATGGAAGACAAACAGTAAAAATTTGAGCAAAAACTGTCAACACAGAAGTTATGACATTTTAAAGGTACTGGGTAAGAGTGTAGGAGAGTACAATACAAAAGTGCTAAGTTTAATGAGGTGAAATGGTAAAAGAATTGTCAGATAATAATTAGAAGAAAGTTAAGATACCTACTTACAATAAAAGAATATGAAGGAAAGTACTTGTGAGAAGATAGAAGAAGAAGAACAAGAAGAAGAACAAGCAAGAAGAAAGAGCAGAAGAACAAATAATAAGAAGCAGACTGAAGACGAACAAAGAAAGATGTATATCGCTATATCATCAAGTTCATAATTTAATACCAGTATAATAAAACAGGGCCTTAAGTTTAAGTCAGAAACGAGACAGTATAAATGAAAATGAAATAAAATGAAGATGGTGTCACAGAAACCCAAATATCACAGAAAATTTGGAAGAAATAGTCATTGGAGTATGATATTGGTGTAAGAGCGTTACATGTATAATGTACAAGACTCGATACCCTCGACAAGTTCTATTGGTTTGTATATGAAAGATGAATTTGGATCAAAATCCCTCATTCAAATTCCAAATATGCCCGCGAGAACATGAAATCAAAGTCAGATGAAAGATGAAAGTTGATCTAAATCCCTCATCAAAATCTCAACAATGCCTGACGAGAACCATGAGATCAACTTTCATCGGCCTTAAGGTAGGGTGTCTGAACGATTTTTCAATTTTCAATTTGGGATCGTTTTTCACCATTTTTGTTTGATATTTGAATAACAAATGTTATCAAAATAATACATTTCAAATTTCAAGTCTCACCGATGTTTCTATCAAAAGTTACAGCCCCTCCAAAACGCTGGTATATTCATATCATTTTGGTCAAAATCGACGAAAAAGACGTCCACGCAGAGTGATGTTGTTTTGCTAAATTTAGCCAAACAGCTGTATCGCGCGATATGCAAGCGTATGCATATCGTACGCATGCTGCTAAGCCAATCCGCGACTTGCAGCTTGAGCTACGCTGTCTCCGCGACATGTGCCATTGACTAGTATGGTTAGCGTTCGTCGCACAATAAACCCGGAAGTGAATGCACGTTATAGTCAATGGCAATATCGCGGAGATGTCTCCGCGATATTGCCATTGACTATAACGTGTATTCACTTCCGGGTTCTATGCCGGGAATGGCCACCCATACTTTCTTTCACTATAATGTGTAATTGAATTTGGGGTTTCGTTCGTACGTGGAGATGTTACGCGATGTAACCATGGTTTGGACTGAGCAGAGCGCACGCCTCCTAATTAGCTGATCCACCAAATAGCGAGAAGGGTATTTTTAAACTGTTATCAGTTGTGATCCCTGGGGGCTAGCGAAAATATAAGCACATAGAATTGTTCCTTAGGACTGGGACTACTTATCGATCGGGGCGTCATATCTCAAAAGTGACAAACCTCGGAGTTAGCCAGGACACAAGGTTTAAATCGCTGTTTTGACCAAGATATTTTTAGAATTTCGAGGCAACGCCCTGTGGAAATATTGGAATTCACCTGCTCTTTCAAATGACACCTCATTTATTGAGTATCACCTTCAGGATCACAACAGATAAAGGTTTGAATCTCGAATTGAAAAAAAAAAATTGACTTTTTTTGCATGGTCGCGCAATGCACGTAGACTGCATAGGGATGCGTGTAATCTCTATGGGAAGAATTTTAGCACACAACATCGGGTGCGCGATCAGACACCCTAGGGCTCTCTCGAAATGTTTTTTTAATGATAGTATTCGAGAGAGCCTTAACTGGCTCCCATACGGCCCCATGGAGAGGTAGGTAAACAACATCAAAAATGTGTCCAAAATCACACTTTCCCGCACCCGCCCAATATTGGACAGTGGCTTTGATAAATTGTGTGGGACTTGTGATCGTAATTAATCCCAGAATATCATAATCAGAGGTAAAAATAAAAAATTAAAAGCAATTTTCTTACCAGACCGATCAGCTTAGCTTCCTTTTCACGTGTACCGTGGGAATTTACGATCTCTACACAATGGTGATGACCTCTGACTGGCACTTCCGTAATTGTGGGTAAATTGTGCTGCTTCCGTATAATGCGCTGTATGAGTGTTATTCAGCGCATTATACGGAAGCAGCACATTTACGAGAATGTGCTGCTTCCGTATAATGCGCTGAATAACACTCATACAGGACATTTTTTATTTTTACCTCTGATTATGATATTCTGGGATTAATTACGATCACAAGTCCCACACAATTTATCAAAGCCACTGTCCAATATTGGGCGGGTGCGGGAAAGTGTGATTTTGGACACATTTTTGATGTTGTTTACCTACCTCTCCATGGGGCCGTATGGGAGCCAGTTAAGGCTCTCTCGAATACTATCATTAAAAAAACATTTCGAGAGAGCCCTTAAGGCTACTCTGACCCTAGGAATTATTAAAAGTTCATTCATGTACAAAAACCCTAGACTATGGATGGGTAGCAATAAAATAGCTAAAGCTGAGTGACGGAGTTGTGTAGTTTTGAAACATGTATACCCAGACATTGTGTGTCCCGAAAGATTGTGTAATGTGTAGACTGACAGTTCATTTAAAACCGCAATTTGAAGAAGTTCACAAGCAATATTTCATAAATCTTCCAAGACTGATGTTACTGTTAGACAATATTATAAAAGACAGTAATCCATGAGGATTAGTGCCATTTGATGAACATTTGAAGGCAAAAGAGAAGTCTTTATTGAATGGTTGATAAGTGTCCGGAGTCTCCGGACACCCAATCCCCATCATACTATACTAAGGTTCTTAAATGCATGCTTGAGCAATCTGATTGATATTTGGAAGCATTTTCAAACGCATTTTATGGTGAATATTTCATGAATGATTTTGATTGAGAATGAATTGATCTGTTGCTGATTTTCAAAACTGTGCAATGATAAATGCAAATCTGTCGCTACTACATGCTCGAACCCACCAGGCGCGTACGCAGAGGGGGGTTTTGGGGTTAACCCCCCACCTCAATTTTTGTTATATGTGTGTTTTGGAGGAAAACCCCTCAATTTGTTTGTTGTGTGTGTGTTTGTGTGCTAAAGGGTGAAAAACTACTGAACAAAATATCAGTCGACATAATTTTCCAATATCTGCGACAAAAAAAAAAAATATGTGCTCTTATTCCCCCCCCCCCCCCCCCCGCTTATTTAGCGGATGGCTGAGTTGTTGCGAAATTTTCGGCACAATTTTCAAATTTTAACCCCACCCCCCCAAAAAAAAAAAAAATCCTGCGTATGCTACTGAAACCCACAGTGGACCACCCTGACTGTTACCTAAAATTCTCATGCCTTTTAATTGACAAGTTTTGCTAAACCGGTCTTAACGTTAGACAGAAAAATATGTCTGCTTTGAGGAGTTTTCAAAACATATTTTTTCTTTTTGAATACCGGTTAAGCTAATAACTTCCAAATTTGATAAAGTTTACCGTTGCTGAAATATACTAGTAAGCTCTGATTTGATATCATCAGGGAAGTGAATAAATATTCGCCAGTACCATCAGACTAGAACGTATGAAATATTGGGGAGGACGCTTAAGGTGTCATTGTATTCTGGTTCATTCACTTGACTCTCCTTCAAAAAGTTGAGAGGGTTTGAATCCCAATGCAGCACTTATTTTCTATGGCAAGACATTAATCCATATTTGCCACTCTCCACCCTAGTGTACATGTACATGTACCATCGTTGTAATTTGGTGTTTGAAAAATGCTGCCAGGGTATTAGAAATTGGAGGAACCACAGAAGACAACAAACAGCATTGAAGCTGATTAATATATGTAATTATGTATCTGCATTGTGATTTATTTCAGATTTTAAAACTCAACTCATCGTATGATTCAAGTATTTAAAGTGAAACAAGATGGCAGTTGTGGCAGGTGAGTGAACTAATTATTGACCGAAAGTTTAATACATAAAGTAGCAAAATTAATTCATCGGTTTTTATGTTGGTTTAATAAATACATACATCAGCAAGTCTGGCCAGGTAAAGCTACGGTCACAAAGGTTTGTATGAATCTCCCTGTTTTTCCATTGTCTTCCCGACTTTCCAGTGTCTGAAAATGTTCTTAGCAGTTCGTAATAGCATTTGTGACCGAGGCTTTAGGTAAAAATGTGCCCACCGCCCCCCCCCCCCCAAAAAAAAAACAACACTCATAGACTGATTTCATAATGCTGAATTTTTAATCTTTTTCTTACTTTCACAGATCATGTTGCAATGGCTGTAACCAGTACAGCTTATTACTGATCAATTTTATGAAATGGAATTCATATGGAATTGCTCTTCATTCTGTATTACACTATGAAAGAAATCTTTTGCCATCACCTATTAAAGTGAAATTGCTTCTAAGGCTTTATGTACATTTTCTGTATTAAAGTATAAAAAAAATCTGTTGCCACCACTTATTAAAATGAAATTGCTTTTAAGACTTTTTGTACATGTACATGTATTTTCACTTTTTTTTCATATTTATGTTCTACAGACACACAGAGAGCAGTGAGCGTCCTGCAGGGTCTCCAAGGGAGACTGGTAGCTGCAGGAGAACCAGAGCTAGGTGAACAGTTCGCCTCCATGATAGACCTCCTGGCCAGCCCTTCCTTCCGACACCTTCTCAACCTTCAGCAGTCAGTACGTGAGCTCAAACACCACATCGACAATGGTCCTCCGGGTCAAACGGTGGAGGATTTCAGCTTCACCCGAGAAGGACAGCTGGTGGTTCCAGAGCAGGAGTCTGACCACGAACCCGAGCAGCCGTACCGCGTATCCATCGGCCCCCAGCATCCGTATGCCTTTGAGAACAAGATGTTCGAAGGGGACGAGGCAGTCGTCATGAAGAATGTCGTTGCGCCCGTCGCATCGGCTCCAGGTCCTCCCAGCGACGATGACGACGACTCAGAAGACCAAGATGAGCTGATGAGGAGCAGGTCCATTCCCCTCGAACAGGCCAATGAAGACCTGGAGCAGGCTCTCAGGGAACTAGCCCTCGGTAGAGAGGTGTTGAGCATTGAACTGTTGAAGTCGGAAGGTCGAGGTCTAGGATTCAGTGTGGTAGGACTCAAGAGTGAGAATCAAGGAGAGCTTGGGATCTTTGTGCAGCAGATACAGAGGAATGGTGTGGCAGCAAGGTGAGTCCATTCAATTGCATCACATATCGTGTGAGTCAAAAAAAAGTTTACACCTAGAAACAAAAGCCTCCTGTTTGAACCAAGCGTGCACACATACCACACAAAACTGATACCAAAAGATTTGGGATAAAACACTCTTTCATAAGATGTATAATAATTCACTGTTCATAGATGATTTTAAAAATAATTAGCAACTTTCTAAGTGTTTACTTTTTTTTGACTCACAGTGTATTCTTCAAGTTATCACTGTTGTAATAGAGACCTAGGGTCCCGGGACCAAGAATAGTACATACTGTAAGAAACATTGATTACATTTGTCTCAAAGTTCTTACACCAAGTTGGTCTTTCTATCTTGGTCTATTTTACCATGCTTGCTTGTCCCAGAAGTGAATTGACTTTGCTAAACATGGCTCTTGCTTAAATTTTTGTTTGGGTTGCCTGTCTGGTGATGTACATGTACATGGTATGTAACCCTGTAAGTTGGAGCTATGATCGGATCGGATGATGGAATCGGCGGTTTGGCTCCCGATATGGGTATCAGATCGGCAGAATGGGAGGGTAGATGAATTTTTTTATTTTTAGTATACCTCCAAAATTGCAAATTTTGAGCACTCTTATACCTAAAATCACTCATACCTTGGAAAATTCTCTCATTTGAAGTTGTTGTAGTCCATGTTTAAAGCTATTTTCATGCCATTAAATGTCAACAACAAAAAATTATTGTTAAAAAAACTGAAAAAGACAAAAATTTGAAAGTTTTAGGCTAACAAATACTAAACAAACATGCGAAGCTGGGATTATTTTGTCATTTGGAGTTGCTGTAGACCATGTTTGTTGATATTAAGTGGCTTTTTATGATTTTGAAATGATTATTATTAGTCTAAAGAGAAGAGGCAAAATATGCGAGCCTCCATTTTGGATTATAATGACAATGGACAAAAAATGCCTCCCTATACTATGAACCTCAGAATTCTCATGAAACAATAATTGTAATAATATTTTGTTTTGCGACCAGGTAGCGAAGTTAAGACTTTAAGATGGTCAATACATGTACTTTTGAGGCTTGCCTAGTTACTGATTGGTTAGCGTCACCTAGACAACTGCTAATTTCAAGCTCTGCTAAAGAAGGCTAAGCTTGCAATATACTGTACATGTATGTAAAAAATACTTGTTTGTGTGATATTTGCATACATCCCACATAGGATTCACACACAAGTACATGTATGTACGTGCCATAACATGATTTATTTCCATCTGTTACCCTCTAACTGGCGTATGTACATTGCAAGTGGCCTGCCCTTAGTTAAAACTGATGGTTTTAAAGACATTGGGTGGTATTCCGGTAGCACGTACTAAACTAGTCCACACTTTTATGGAGTGCCTGTTGTCAACTCATTTACCCTGTACAGATTATTTTAATCCTTCAATGAAAAGTGTCAGAAAAATTAATTTTGCAATGAAATGGGAAGAAAAAGATAATATGAGTATGAACTGAATTTCAACAAAGTCTTTGGTAGATTATCTTTGTCATGAATATTGAAGGAGGAAGATGAAACCTAGCATTCCATAGAAGTGTGAACTAAAATTCTTGTTTAGTCTGGACTTAGTCCCGGCTTAACTTATGAGAATACCACCCATGTAATACAGGCTATGCATGCAAAATCAAAAGAATTACAAAATATGCAAGTCGTTATACAGGTCATAATAATAAAATGCAGCGTGACTGTTTCATCTGCTCATGTGTATGTACATGTAGGTAAGACATATTAAATAAGTAAAAATTATGAGTAAAAATTCAATCAAAACCAAGGTGTAACACCACTGGGGGTGGGGGAGGGGGCTTATTGCAGGAAATTTTACTTCTTGAGTATTTTGCAATGAAAAAAACAAAAACAAAAAAACATTTATACAACCTTAAATTTTGTCAAAAGAAGTAGGTTCATTCTAGACACGCTACAATGTGCTTGGTTAGATTTGGTTAGATTTGGTTCGGGTATGAATTTTGAGTCTTTTATTTCTTCAAGGGGAGGAGGGGGGGGGGGGGGGCAGCAAAATAATATATTACATGTAGGAAAACTAGGAAAAGATATTTGGCTGTACGTTACATGTACATGTACATGTACGATGAAAAGGTACATTGTACATGTATTAGGCCTCATGTGAATTGATCGCCCATCAAAGCACAGCCACAGCTACCTTTAATCAAATCTTGAGACCAGCATGTCTCATGTTGCATTCTAATTGCAAGTTTGCAACTGCCTGATGTTTATCCCATTGGGAATAAAAAATAATTTGTTAGTTCCCATGTAAACCATCCCTCCTCTTTTAATTGCTTGTTTGCAAATAAATTACATGGATCCATTAATATTTCTTCTCCTGGGATTATGTGTTTGAAATTAATGCACCTCAGAAAATGTGTATGTGTATACTCGGCACTTGTTTATTAGTGCTCAGGAAGCTCCAGCGCCCTGTTTCATAAAACTGTTATTGATAACAAATGCTAAATTTCTGTGACAAATTTGCTCTCAGCCAATCAAATGTCACGATTTCAGTAGCTTATAACAATTATTGTAACTTGTCATTAATAAACAAGTTTTTATGAAACAGGGCCCAAGAACATTGATCTTAGTTTGCCTGCACAAACCCTTGTTAGTCGTTGTGCGTAACAGTGTCTGCACTGTGAGACTAAAATGACAGCATATTGCATAGAGTGGCGAAGTGTGACGTCATCAAAAATCTATTTTTAGAATTTCTCAATTTTTTCTTCATATTCCGAAAGAACATCAAAAATAATGTCCAAATGTCGAAAACCAATTGAATATGTTAAGTATTGGCTGAGATATGACCATCTGAATGAATATATGTCCTATGGGAGCTCAGTGTTATATGCTCTGGCTCCTAACCATTAGGAGCCAGAGCATATAACACTGAGTACCTATGGGGAGTAAATTTATTCAGATGGTCATATCTCAGCCAATACTTAACATATTCAATTGGTTTTCGACATTTGGACATTATTTTTGATGTTCTTTCGGAATATGAAGAAAAAATTGAGAAATTCTAAAAATAGATTTTTATGACGTCACAGCTTCGGTACTCTATTGGCTCTGTACTTTAGCTGCTCCAGGCACATCCAGAGATGGTCAGAGCTACATGTAGGCTCTGCTCAAGGCGATATAAATTGTGGTAAAGTGTCAAATAAGAGTCTGTGCCTGCAAACAACCTTGATCAATTTCTTTATTTTTAAATATTTTTAGGGGGGGGGGGGGGAGGGGGAAACTTTATCCTTATTTTACCTTGAGGCTCTTACATATTTTCAACTAGAGAATTCAACCCAAAATGAAAAATGTCCAAAAGCATATATCAGATCAAATGCGTTACCGGTAGATAGAAAATGATTGAAAGCCAATTAAATTAGATTAATCTAGACTATACGAAAATTGCGCAGGTAATTAGTGGCCACATGCATGGATTACACTGTACAGGTACGTAAAGTTGGTTTAACTGATTGTAGAATATTACAACAATTTGATTAGTACATAATAAACACAATAAAAGTAGACAATTAAGCTGAATGCCATTGGATTCGATTGCCATTGACTGTGCTAAGCCCCTTACTGCATAGTACATTGTACATACTAAACAAACCAGAATGATTGTGTTTCTCTAGAAATCAAATTCATTACCAGAACTCTAGATAAGCTGTAAGATATTTATCAATCGATAAACAATGTAACACACCAGTCCTGTATGACATAAAGTTCATCATAGGCAGTGTGGATCTACATGTACATTGTAGCTAGCACAATGCAATTATTATTCATCGGATGAATTGGTGCTGAATTAGGGAGGATAACATTTCTCATCAACAATTTTCTATTTTCATAATGAATCCTGAATGAAATGACTAATTAATCATGCCATATTCAGGGCTGAACAGTGATGCTTACGTCAGAATGTGCAGTTATTAATACATTGTATTATTCTGTTTTTATAATCACATTGTGACATAATATCATTAGCTTGCTTTTTCCAATCGACTTTGGAAAACATTATCTCCTTGTCGTCAATGAAAGCAATTTAAATGAAAGCAATTTAATTTGAAAGGAATTAAAAATGAAGCATTTAGCAATACTATTCTGTTTTTATAATCACATTGTGACATAATATCACTAGCTTTCTTTTTCAAATGGCTTTGGAAAAAACATTATCTCCTTGTTGTCAATGAAAGCAATTTAAATGAAAGCAATTTAAATTGAATGGAATTAAAAATGAAGCACTTGAAAGCCCAATGTTAAATTCCTGTGAAAACAAATGTATTTCAAGAATATCACGAGGTGACTCTTTAATTGTTTTAAATCGTATCTCCAGCAACTGGATCACAATTAGTGGATGTCAATGACATTCTTGTCGCTGTTTAAGGACAGAGGGGGTGTTCAGAGTAATTTCTAATCCCTTCGTTCAAGGAGAAAAAGCCCTGAAAGCTTTGACATTGTTCATTAATTCACATTATTCTTGACTAGAGTTCTCGTTATTCATGGGCGGGGATTAGCTCTGGATATCGTCGTCAGTCAGCGACGTCTGAATCAGGACGGTCTCGCTATTTATGGGGTCAGAGCCCGGCAAAATGAACTTAATTACCGACCAGATACGCATCTGCGCTTCGTCCAATAACTTCTAATTAGGGATACTAAACGTGGTATCCTGTTGAAGATTTGTCCAAAGTTTCATCAAAAGAAGCACCCAATAATTGAGTAGTCGCTGGGAGTTGGACTTCTAAAGATAGTACAACTGGCTTGCATGATTGCTACTTGCAGTTCTAGTTTATAAGGGGTTTAACTGTCCACCCAGGCATCTTTAAGGAAACTTGTGCAACTTTACTTTGAAAGGTCCTGCGATTCTTGTTATAGTTGAAATATTTGGATGATCCCAACGTGATCAGGGTTCAATCGAGTCCAAGACAGCCAGAAGAGTGAGAATTAATTCATTTCTTTTTCAACATTTTAAACAGTTAAATATTTTTCCAATCATGAATGTGCTACATGTACACTTATTGGTTCAGGATATTTGTACTTAATGAAACATCTGTTTGGAGCCAGTTGTTACGTTTCTGAAAAGATTATATAACAATACATTATGCGTCAGCAAGTTGTAATATCCATTGGATCTAAGTTTGAGGCCCAAAATTCATTGCATTATTTTCAATGTACATATGTACATGTAGGTACTGTTGTTTTTTATTTTGTTAAAGATATAGGGTAAGGTCATGGGTTGCAAAATGGTTTTGGTTTCAACTTTCAAACATACATGTGTAGTATTAGTTACTCTGTGTACCCAGAAATGTCTAATTTTAAAGTGCTCAGAGAATTCAGAACAGTAGGTTTAGAGGTTTAGAGAACAAATCTTTTGCAAATTATTAAACACAATTTTTTCTGTTCACATCAATACCGTAAGTGTTGTGCTGACTTCTTATAAATTAAACATTATGGCCCGAATTCACAAAGGAGGTTTACATTTAACCCATGTTTTAAACCCACATTTACATAATCCATGGTTTAATATTAGCGTAAAATAAGCGCAACGCAGTCAAGGTACGCTTATTTTGCGCTTATTTTTAAACCATGAGTTATGTAAATGAGGGTTTAAACCATGGGTTAAATTTAAACCTCCATTGTGAATTCGGGCCTATAACAATTAATAATTATGAATGTACATGTACATTTTCGAAAGTTCAATTGATTTAAACATCTGCAGTTCTCATTTTATTTTTGAAAGGTTCTTCAAAATCAGTGGGATATATGATATTGATAACTTGTGTGATTCAAAAGAAAGAGTTTAGTTTTGTCTGACTAATACCTTGTAGTAAAGAGTATGTCTCTTTCATCACTCATTGTGGATTAGACTGGAGAGGAAATTAAGTCATGAATTGGTCACAAAGTCTTGCTTTGAAGAAGCAGATTACTGAGATTAGTGCACATCCAGTTTGTCCTTAATTCCAAGACACTTGTACAAGAATTTTTTTGATATCCATTAATATTATCGTTTGTGAACAATCTCTAAATGCATGTACACTGTACATGTAGCCTCTGAGTCTAGTTCCTGTACTACTCCTGTAATTTTAATTAATTTCCAATGGTCTCTTATGACTCACTTGCCACAAATGTCTAGGTGCTTTTTTGTGAAAGATTTTTTATTTTTCATGAGGAATTAATAATAATAAGCATTTTAAAGTGAAAATATTGAAGAACATATATCTATTTGCAATTCAACATTTTACTAGTTTCTCATATCAAGTATTCAGAGTGGAATACATGTACCTCTGCTCTAGAATGACAAAGTGGAATAACTGAAGCTCTATTCTTTTATATTTGAATGGTTAATCTTGTACAGTAGTCGTTGTAGAATAGATACAGTATTTAATCAAAGGACCATATGTACAAAAAAAAAAAAAAAATTGGGTGGTTGATATCTTATAAGCTTACACATATGATTGTCCTTACATGTACATGTATGTCCACTTTTCAAGTTATGATTAACCTACACTTTTCAAATTAGTTTATCGTCATTTCATCTACACGTAAAACTATTGTCCATCTCCTTTTAAACAGAGACGGCAATCTGCAAGAGAGCGACCAGATTCTAGCGATCAACGGCGCCCTCGTAGACTCAAGCGTGTCGCACAAGCAGGCCATCGGCATGCTCCAGAAGGTCAAGGACAAGGTCCATCTCATCGTGGCCCGAGGGGGGCTGAACATCCCCACCCCGTCCAAGGAGGAGTCTACCACCAGGTCTATGGTGGCCAATGGACATCAGAATGATTTGAGTGGGATGGGGGAGCATGGGATGGGGATGGAAGAGCCAGGCATGCAGGGAGCCATGATGGGGGTTGGGGGCGTGGCCTCTCTAACCACCAATCAGGAGCTGCTGATGCAGATGGAGCAAGAACCAGATGATTATGCCCTAGTAAGTTATCTTAATTGATATCAGTTTTTGTGTGATCTACAGTATTGCTCGGAATAAAGTTGACAGCCTACCGCCGTGTAACGCGCGTGACCAAATTACCGCGGGGATTTATTTAGTACCGCCACTCAACTGGTTCACGCAGTACTCCCGCGTACACAGTAATGTAACGCAGTCGGGAGTCCGCAGTCTCGTAAAACACGAGATTCGTGTATGTTTAGTCTATCCTCAAAACATGAATAAAATTATTAAAATGTGAGTGAGAGATGTATGAGGATTTCTATTTTTTGATCTTTAATGAATGGAAATTGCCGATTGACTGACTTGATTCCACAAGTTCGCACGTAGGCCTACTGCACATGATGGTTGTTCACCAGAGTAGAAAGCGAAAGGTAGCGCACATCTACGTAGGCTTAGGCAACCAGACATTGTTTGTAATTAGCTGAAAAAAATGTTCTTTGATAATGAGAAATGACGAGTTTGGGTAGGATTTCACAATACCATCATTATTTCAGAATAATTGTTGAATATTTGAATCACGAAGAGCCTTTATTTCAAGAGGTAAAAGCAGCCACAAATACATTGAACATTATAATGGTCTGATAAACTTAAACTACCCCAGCGTGTAACCTAGTAACCAAAGACAATGAAACAAAGGAATGTCAATTCATTCATCGATACGCGAGCGCGAGGCACGCAAGTTTGATAATTACATAGGACATGAGTTGTTTATAAAATATTCTCATACCGCTTTGCTTATTCTGGTTTGAAAATACAAACGACCCAACTAAGCATAAACACACAGTATTCAATTTTTTAGCTACAGATTGATCAATTAGTGCATACTTTTAATACCTGATTATATGACGTGATCCCACTTTTAGAATATCCATTTTTGACTATAAATCCGAAAATCAGATGAAAGTTATCCGAAAGATTAATTTCCTTACACACGTTGTCGGAACCATCGATGGTATAAAAGCTAAAAGTCTAGTTTCGGACAAAGGAATTCCATTTTTAAAACCACTACAACAACTACTCGTACAATCTCGTTCTATCTCGAAATGGTGATTTTCAGATGACAAGTTAGCTCTTCTCATAATTGGCTAAATAATAATTTGCAAGTTTATTTTTTTAAAGCAAATGTTTGCTTGTTTTCGGTTGTCATTTATTCTCCTGAGGTATTCCAAGTGGTATGAAGTCTGAATTGGCAGACTATACAAGCCCTTTCAGTTTCAGCTGGCTGGGGCGTCTCATATATCTTAGATAAGAACTGTCAAAACATGTCTGGGAAATGTAATCACGTGGAGGAGGGAGAGAGAGAGAGAGTGAGGGGGAGAGGGAAGTAGAAAGACGTGGTTGGGTAGAGGTGTGGAGGACAGTGACCTCATGTCATTCAATTGCTAATCAATCAATGTCTGACTGGACTTGTAAACATCCATGGAGGGTGATGTCTTCAGATGACCAATCAAAGAATAAAGGATAAAAGGGAAGCTAAAGACATGTAGATATTAAAGATTAAATGATATCAGAGATAGGAAATATATGGAACGAAGAAGAGGCGACTGTAAAGGAATAAAGAATACTACAGTTACTAGGACGAGGAAATAGATGGGAAGATTCAGAAACTGGATAAGAATAAAGGATTCTAGGGAGAGAAAATACATGCGAAGAAGAGGAGACTTGATATAAATAAAAAGGGTTATAGGACGAACACTCCAGGCCAGGGCAATTACCCCCTCCCCCTCGGAAAATTACCCCCTTTGATTTTCACCACCCCCCCCCCAAAAAAAAAAACCGCAAATTATCATCTTCGATCTTGGATTCTTTTCCTCCTAAATACTCCGAAGAAGAGTTTTTGACTGGAGGTGGTGGAGGGTGGACGATTACATTTTTGAAAAAAGTTCTTTAGTAACTGCATTTTTAAATGAGAGCAGGGAGGTTTGGTCAATGGTTGCTTGTTGTAGGTTATTCCATGTCTTTACAGTCCTTGGGAAATATGAGTTGGCAAAGACGTTCCCCGTCCATGAACGGGGGGGGGGGGTATATTTGTCCTTATTCTCCTCTATGGATATTTTTTCCACGGGGGGGGGGGGGGTATTTGTCCTCGGGTGTTATAGCACACGGGGGTTGTCGTTCCTGGGGGGGGGGGGGTGTCCGAAGGTTTGTATTTCCGAAAATGCAATAGGGTTCATAATTTCGAAAAATGAAATATGGTCCATAATTTCGAAACTGGAAAAAAGGTACCTAAAAAAGAAACAATCATTAAAATGAATTCAGGAGGCCGAGACGGCCCATCCCCCTCTCCCCCCACCCCCCATAGGACTTAAGAGATACTAAATAACTGGAGAGAGACATAGACGGGGAGAAATAGTAGAAGACTACTAAAGACAATGGGAAAATATAAAGGACAAATCAAAAAAGGAAAGGAAGGAAATGAAGGAAGAGAAGAATATTAGAAAAGGGGGGATCATTATTGATTGATTAATAAGGTGATAATTGGAGGTCCGAGGCCATGTCACCGATTTCGTTTTATTTTCTGATTCATTTATGTTGCCTTTTGCCCCCCCCCCCCCCCCCTTCCCCCGATCCACACCTTGTTGGCGGGGAAAATCTGCACTGGTATCCCCCTTCTTCCTCTTTTTTTCCTTCCCATTATCTCTGTTCTTTCCATTTCCTTTCTTCCCTCTGTTTGCTTGGGGGGGGGGGGGGCAACAGCCTGGGATGCAATGCCCCCGATCTCCTTCTTCTCCGTTTCTTTTCTTCTTCCTCTCTTCTTTATTTCCCTTTCCCTTATTCTCCTTCTCTCTCTCTCTCTCTTTCTTTTTCATTTTGGCGGGGAGGGAGCCAAGCACGCTCCTTCCCTGGATCCGCGCCTGTATTTCAGGCATTTCTTGAGCGTTTTTAAATAAACCACGTCCGCCTTCTGTCAGCTAGTGCTTTGAATCTTACCTTAACCTGTTAAAAATATTATTAGAACTTTAATGATGGAAATGGATAATTTTGTTAATATTTTCTCTTCATGTGTAGCCTTTGCACTCATGCATTAAAAAGAGAAGACGATAGAAGTAAAGCAACATAACATATGGAAAGATAGGATAATCTGGCTGCCGCCAGACAATTATCCCTTGGTTCGTAAATATATGTAAATTGTATTGGAATGGGAACAATAAAGTTCATCTGAAGAGTTAAAGAGAGATAGAGAAAACCCCTTACACATCAAAATGTGAGCTGAGCCTGAAAGAAACCGGACTTCAAGAAATCTTTTATGAACAAATTCTAAAGGTTCCCTTAATTCCAAGAGCCCGATGACGAGGGCGCTGGCCGGCTGGGAGGAAACGGGAGATTAGAGAAACAATACTCCTTTTATGAACCAATTCTAAAGGTCCCCTTAATGGTATTTGAAAATTATTTAATGGATTAAATACTGATTGCATATAGTGCCTGATAGAATCTTGGGTTTGGGCGCATTTTCTGATGCAAGTTTCACGTCAATTATAGGACAGGAAGCAATGTGTTTGGACGTATCGTATGTTTATCATGACGCCGAGAAAATATAGATTTGAAAATTGAGAGCAAAGTACATGTACATCGTTTGTTTATCCTTTGTGTAATATGATGTAAATCCTACTAACATCGTTTGCCATTATGGTTTATTTAGGATATGAGAGATGGTGAAAAGAGTAGTTGAGAAAGAATGAAGAAAACATTGTTGCATGAAAAAGCGTGTGAAAATGGATGATCAAAATTAGAGGAAGAAAGAGATGGAGGCTGTTGAAAGATCGGAGGGCTGATGAAGTGATACGTTTAGGTAGAAAGTGAGAGAGAATATATGAGAGATGGTGAAAATAGTAGAAGAAACAGTGACGGATCCAGCGTTTTTCAATAGAGGTGGGGGGGGGGGGGGAGGCGGAAATTTAAAAATCTTTTTCTTGTTGCTCAAGAGGGGGGGGGGGGGGTAGTGTGAGCACTACAACTATAATCATGTTTTTACTCAACAGCCCCTCCCCCCCCCCCCTTGATAAAAAAAAGTAACTTTGTGGTTACCATCTTTTTTTTTTTTAACTTTTAAACTAAGGGGTGGGGCCCGTCTGTGTTTTTTTGCCAGGGAGGAAGGGGTCCGGCCCCGTTGCCCCCCCCCCCCCCCACCCCTCTATTTGAATATCCTGGATCCGCCACTGCTTCCTCAATTTTGTTAATTTCCAATCTAAATGGTTCGTATGCTCTAATAATTGAACAATGTTGTTCTCATGCCACGTGGCATTGTATCGTAGTCACAGCAACGACTTACAAATAATGACAGATTTATTACATTCCCACCACGAGTATGTCCTGAGTCGGCGCTCTCAGAACAAAGGCGCGTAACAATACGCGGTGTTTTTTAACTTTGGTGTTGATTGACATGACACCACATTTCAGATGAATAAAGGATACTATAGAGACAGGAAAAGATGGAGAGGAGAAAAGACTGGATAGGAATAAATGATACTAAAGAGAGAATAAGAGACTGGGTAAAAAATAAAGGATACTGTAGAGAGAGAGAGGAAATAGATCGGGAGAAGAAGAGACTGGGTAGGAATAAAGAGAGATGAAATAGATGGAGAGAAGAAGAGACTGGGTAGGAATAAAGGATACTAGAGAAGGGAAATAAATCGGGAGAAGAAGAGACTCGGTAGAAATAAATGATAAGAGAGAGATGAAATAGATCGGGAGAAGAAGAGACTGGGTAGGAATAAAGGATACTAGAGAGATGAAATAGATCGGGAGAAGAGACTAGGAATAAAGGATACTGGAGAGATGAAATAGATCGGGAGAAGAAGAAACTGGGTAGGAATAAAGAGAGATGAAATAGATCGGGAGAAGAAGAGACTGGGTAGAAAAAAGGATACGAGAGATGAAATAGATCGGAAGAAGAGACTGGGTAGGAATAAAGGATACTGGAGAGATAAAATAGATTGGGAGAAGAAGAGACTGGGTAGGAATAAACGATAATAGAGAGAGGAAAAAGATGAAGAGAAGAAGAGCTGGGTAGAAATAAATGATACTAGAGAGAGAGAGGAAATACATGGAAAGAAGAAGAGACTGGGTAAAAAATAAAGGATACCAGAAAGATGAAATAGATCGGGAGAAGAAGAGACTGGGTAGAAATATATGATACTAGAGAGATAAAATAGATCGGGAAAAGAGACTCGGTAGGAATAAACGATTATAGAGAGAGAAAAAAGATGGAGAGAAGAAGAGACTGGGTAGTAATAAATGATACTAGAGAGATGAAATAGATCGGGAGAAGAAGAGACTGGGTAGGAATAAATGATAATAGAGAGAGGAAAAAGATGGAGAGAAGAAGAGACTGGGGAGGAATAAAGGAAACAAGAGAGAGGAAAAAGAGCGGGAGAAGAGACTGGGTAGGAATAAAATACTGGAGAAAGGAAATAGATCGGGAGAAGACTGGGTAGGAATAAAGGATACTAGAGAGATAAAATAGATTGGGAGGAGAAGAGACTATGGGGAGGAATAAAGGATACTAGACAAATAAAGGATACTAGAGAGATGAAATAGATCGGGAGAAGAAGAAACTGGGTAGGAATAAAGGATACTAAAGAGATGAAATAGATCGAGAGAAGAGACTAGGAATAAAGGATACTAGAGATGAAATAGATCGGGAGAAGAAGAGACTGGGTAGGAATAAAGGAAACAAGAGAGAGGAAAAAGAGCGGGAGAAGAGACTGGGTAGGAATAAATGATACTGGAGAAAGGAAATAGATCGGGAGAAGACTGGGTAGGAATAAATGATACTAGAGAAGGGAAATAGATCGGGAGAAGAAGAGACTGGGTAGGAATAAAGAGAGATGAAATAGATCGGGAGAAGAAGAGACTGGGTAGGAATAAAGGATACTAGAGAAGGGAAATAGATCGGGAGAAGAAGAGACTGGGTAGGAATAAAGAGAGATGAAATAGATGGAGAGAAGAAGAGACTGGGTAGGAATAAAGGATACTAGAGAAGGGAAATAAATCGGGAGAAGAAGAGACTCGGTAGAAATAAATGATAAGAGAGAGATGAAATAGATCGGGAGAAGAAGAGACTGGGTAGGAATAAAGGATACTAGAGAGATGAAATAGATCGGGAGAAGAGACTAGGAATAAAGGATACTGGAGAGATGAAATAGATCGGGAGAAGAAGAAACTGGGTAGGAATAAAGAGAGATGAAATAGATCGGGAGAAGAAGAGACTGGGTAGGAATAAAGGATACTAGAGAATGGAAATAGATCGGGAGAAGAAGAGACTGGGTAGGAATAAAGAGAAAGGAAATAGATCGGGAGAAGAAGAGACTGGGTAGGAATAAAGGATACTAGAGAGATTAAATAGATCGGGAGAAGAAGAGACTGGATAGGAATAAAGAGAGATGAAATAGATCGGGAGAAGAAGAGACTGGGTAGGAATAAAGGATACTAGAGAGATGAAATAGATCGGGAGAAGAAGAAACTGGGTAGGAATAAAGAGAGATGAAATAGATCGGGAGAAGAAGAGACTGGGTAGGAATAAAGAGAAAGGAAATAGATCGGGAGAAGAAGAGACTGGGTAGGAATAAAGTATACTAGAGAGATGAAATAGATCGGGAGAAGAAGAGACTGGGTAGGAATAAAGAGAGATGAAATAGATCGGGAGAAGAAGAGACTGGGTAGGAATAAAGGATACTAGAGAAGGGAAATAGATCGGGAGAAGAAGAGACTGGGTAGGAATAAAGGATACTAGAGAAGGGAAATAGATCGGGAGAAGAAGAGACTGGGTAGGAATAAAGAGATGAAATAGATCGGGAGAAGAAGAGACTGGGTAGGAATAAAGGATACTAGAGAAGGGAAATAGATCGGGAGAAGAAGAGACTGGGTAGGAATAAAGAGAGATGAAATAGATCGGGAGAAGAAGAGACTCGGTAGAAATAAATGATACGAGATGAAATAGATCGGGAGAAGAGACTAGGAATAAAGGATACTGGAGAGATGAAATAGATCGGGAGAAGAAGAGACTGGGTAGGAATAAAGGATACTAGAGAAAGGAAATAGATCGGGAGAAGAAGAAACTTGGTAGGAATAAAAGATACTAGAGAGAGGAAGTAGATCGGGAGTCGTTCATTTAAGTGATTTACGTGCGAATCCTCTTTGTTTGATACATGGCAAAGGGATTGACGTACGTGATGGTACATTACGAGATTTTTAGAAAATCTCGTGTTACATTCCCGCGATAATTAACGCGGTAATTGTAACGCACGGGAACCAGTTACCGCGTTATTACCGCGTGACCCGATCTTGTTTTTTTTCACGCGAGACCTGGCGTGAATCTGTCAACTTTATTCCGAGCAATACTGTACATATGTACAAGTAGGATAGGACCCTAAAAATATGTTTAATCCTTTATACATGTACATATTAAAAAGGATATCAGATTTGAATTGCAATCTTTCTATTGATGTTTGCAGTCATCTATTCACAATGGTGTTGCTAATTACATTTGTTAGGACAATTGAAATATAACATCTGTCCAGAAATAAAACATTTACAATGAAAAAGACTACCCCCCCCCTCCCCCAGTTTTTTAAATAAAAATATCCAAATCAAGATTTATAAAAGAATTTTACTGTTTCTTGCATTCACAATTAAGATCAGAATTGTTTGTAATTGTCATTGTTCATAATATTCATGATCCATTAGCTCCATTTACTTGTATTCTTTGAATGTCAATTTAATGTTGCCAATTTATGTGATAAGACGTGGAGCATTATGTACAGTATGTTTATAATGAGTGAGAAATTAAAGAAAATCATAAATTTTCATATATTGCCGATATTCTCCAATCAAGGTCAGGATAAATCATTGTTTATTAGGATGTGTATAGTTACAATAGAAATTTAGGATAAGAAATATATAGGACATTCATTATTTTTGCAATCAATTTGTAATCTGAAAGCATCAATTGCTTTATAATGATTACAAATAAATTAGCCATTGTGAGTGAATGAATATGTACCCAAAAACAAAAAAAAGGGAATCATTTTGCTTTGAAACTTTATTCTTTGAAGGCTTGAAAGGAAAAAGTCACTGTGTTTGTTTATATTTGATGAACAATATCAAATCATCAGCGCCTCTTAATGCTCACAATTCAACTCATAATAATATACGGTACCGATACATTGTTTGTTGATCATTAGGGTATGATTGAGCAACTTTGAATTTTTTTTTCTTTTGAGGGGTAATAGATTAATTAGTAATATTCAAATATGTTTGTTGACAATGGACACAATTAACGCCAAAATGAATGAGACATTGTACGTATCTGTATTCTGTAACGGAAAAATAATGTTACAGAATATTTGTACTGCTTGCATTATTGTCAAAAATTATGTTTGCTTTGTATGGGTAATTAATGATTTTATTCTTATCATTCAAGTAGAAGCTTTTATAATTTTTCTTACTTGGTGAACATAACTCGGTCATTGCCTTTTCATATTAAAAATAGGTCATGAGGTGAGAGATACATGTAATATAGAGTCTTTTTCATGGTATATAGTGAATTATGATAGGACATTAGCTCAAGCATTTTAAAAGAAAGTCACATTTGGAAGGGAAGGACTAAATAATTCCTCTCTAGGAAGCTATAAAAATGTAAAATAAATATGAAAAGAATTATAATAAAATACTTACAGTAATTCTAGGAAATCCCACTTTTACTACAGTGAATCCCCCCAATAACTTATGTGAGCAATTAGTTATTTGTGACTCTGTTTCGTTCATAACACAGCCACTTTCGGGCGACCTCGACCAGTCCATGCTTGCCCCTAACATCGAGGTCATCGACCTCTACAACAGGGGGTCAGGCCTCGGTTTCGGCATCGTTGGGGTTCGCGACATCGGCATCGTCGTCAAGACCATCGTACCTGGGGGAGCCGCAGAAGAGGTAGGCAACCATTCAATTTTGATCTAGAAATAGATGGAAAGACTGTTTCTTGAATTCATTCAAATTTTACGCATAAACACCTTTAAAGATAAAGGTTAGTTCTGGTGATGCGATTGCATTGGGAAAGAAAAGGTGTGGAATGGATCAGAAAAAGTTGACCATGTAGCATGTAAGTATTGAGGCAGATAGATAGGCAGACCTGAATACGAGGCTAGAACTAATATACTCAACCAAAACCAAAGAAAATAACCCCCTCCCCCATGATACTTCTTTACAAATCTTGAAATATTTGATTAAATATGTTCATTCAAAAATCAAGACACACACTTGTTTTATTTTTTTTAATTTTATTAATGTTTTATTGATCAGTCAAAATCACATTTTTACAAACAATCATATGATTAATTACAGTTAAAACAAACAAATAAAACGAACAAAAACAACGCAGCCATACATTATACCATAAGATAATACAGTGAAAAGCTAATGAAAAGCAATTCCAGCATGAACAACCCGTTAAGACACAAACTTCACAAAGTATGCAGTATTTTTTTTTTTTTTAAGAAATCTGAATTTCATTTTAGAGTTTAGGAGAGGGGATTTAATTATGAAAACTGATCATTTGTAGCACACTAATCACTGAATCGTTATGTGAATCTAGGTCATGCCTCTCGTTAAAGTATGCAATTAAACTATGATTGTAGTTGATAGGTTCATGTACATGGGTGTTCCCAAGGTAAAGATAAGGATCTTCATGAATGGAGGCTGCATTCTTTATTTGTGAGTATACATACTCTCAATGGGCAAATCCATATGTACAGTCTCAAGATTTTGTCACAAGATTAAAACAATTGAATAAAGAGACAGCAAAATTAAAAATGTGCACACACACACACACACTGTAACTATTATTATCATAACACAGTTTACATACAAATTGGTATTACATTTTTAGTTTTGAAATTGTTAAAATAGTGGTATATACATGTATGTGGTTACAGAAATATATCATGATAACATAAATGATAATTTTGATATAATAAAGAGTATTTTCAATCATGTACAGTAAGATATCAAAACAAATATTGAGAGTTCCATTAATGAATAACATTGCAAACTTATGTTTGCATTTCATTATGTGCACACACACATCATAATAGACTTATGAACAGTAAACAGATATATATCCTAACACCAGAAATAACAATGTTGATAAAATAAAAATTAATATAATGTACATGTGAGGACATTAACAAAAATATTGGGAGATCCCTTAATAAATAGCATCGTATTTTGGCATTCATTTTGATTGATACTCAGGTTTTAATATAGATTTCTTTAAAAGTATACTAATTATTAAAGATTCATCATGTTTTGAAAATCGTTATTCCCAGCCTATTGACGATGCAGTAGATTCAGCAGTAGGCTATAGCATTGTATACCTGTATGTGCATTGAGGCAAAGAACAAGTGCATTGTGTTTCCATGTACCGGTATGTCTCCCAATAATAATAGGCATTCCATTCTAATGAGCTAATAGTGTAATTGTGCTCCAAAGGTCACCTGTTACTATTAAAAGGTTCAATAGTCCAGAGCAAATCAAAAATGGTATGAGTCCTTGTTTGTAGGTGTATGTTGATCACAACTCAGTGTGCATAAGACATGTTTGGTTTCACTCTCGTGTAAACATGAGTACCTACTAAATGTGGGAAAGAGCATGTAAATTTATAATAATAATAATAATAATTTAAAAGTTACGTAGCAGAGGCCAAGAACATATATTAATGATTCATACAAATCTTCAGTTTTATGAACGTAAAATGTGTAGGTTGCATATAAGCCTTGGAAGACTATAGGCCAATTACAATTTTTTTTAATTTTGTATGATTTGATACCCAGTGTCTATTTGCAGAAGGTAGAATTGCGATTATAAGATGAATTTATTTCACATATTATAAGTATTTCACATCAAGGAATATATTAAAAAAGACTGGAAATTTTATTTTTATTGCATATGAATAGACCATTTTCGTCATGTAACCAAATTTAATGCATAAGTCTTTGTGAAGTGCCTCAATACAAATTATTTCATTCACCTGATAGGAATAATAGTAATTCAATAGTCAGAATGCAACTGCATATATTAGGTGTTGCTAGGTAGGTCAAGCCATAATGTTTGTCCAACCTGGCAACAACTAATGTATGCAGTTCGGATTCTGCCTATTGAAATACTATCAGGTGAATGAAATAATTTGTAATAAGGCACTTACTTCACAAAGACTTGTGCATTAAATTTGATTACATCACGAAAATGGTCTATTTAGTCAAGAAATAGAAGTTGAAATATTCCAAATTTA
The DNA here is from genome assembly GCA_035222895.1 of Strongylocentrotus droebachiensis. Lineage (NCBI taxonomy): Eukaryota > Metazoa > Echinodermata > Echinoidea > Camarodonta > Strongylocentrotidae > Strongylocentrotus > Strongylocentrotus droebachiensis. The sequence goes on along the minus strand of JAVYIG010000824.1, from coordinate 223,271 downwards.
AGGGAAAATAGGAAGACATGAAAAATACTATAATAGAAAAAATCTAGTGAGCTAATTTCAAAGCAACTCATCACTTGAACCAAAAATAACTGCATGTGATGTATTTGTGACATGCTTTTTATACATACATGTACTGTAGTAGTGTTTGCGACTGGATTTGTAGGGTAAACTCATGAAAGGGCTAAGATTAGATAGAGCTGTAAATCTTGGATTTAGTCACTGTCTGTGTTGTTCCAGACCAAGGTGATGAGTGATATCCAACGATCAGTGTCGTCAGCTGCAGGACATGATCGAAGGCTTGATAGATCTCCCCTTCCTTTATACTCTAAACTCCTTCAGTGAAAGATACACCGTGTTCCCATTCCCACTGTTGTACACATGTATACTTATGTTGTAATCTTCATAAGTTCAGAATATCCAAAACAATTTTGTCTTTTTAACAGATTTCCCCTAAATTTCATTGATATATGGTTCAATTTCATTAATGATAATAATAATAATTAAATTTATAGGCTGCTTTTTACAGACGTTTCTAAGCGCACAGGTGGTACTGTCTAACTTAATATAATTATTCAAATGTTCAATACCTTAAAAGCAACAAAATAAAATAAAATATTACTAATACAATACAATACAATTGAGTTGAATGGAATTAACTACTTGTGTGCGCCTCCATGAAATGTGTTCTACTCTTTTATCATTGAATTGCGTATTTGAGTCAGGTACTGTATGTCCAGATTTCAAGAGTTCACCTGAATGTCAAATTACCTGTTTAAAAGGATAAAAGCACTGTACAGTTTGTATTTATAGGTGTTTTTACTGTTGAATTATTTAAGAAGGTCTGTGTAAGCCCTAGAATAAAAATTGCCTTCACTTCCTTGCTACAGCTTTGTCCACAATTCTATAAAAGAAATGAGACTAGGGTCGGTCATTGTTTATTTCCAGAGGTCTTTTTTTCAAGCTTGTCCAGAATCAGATTGCTTGCTCCCCATTCACATCTACAAGCCCTTGAGCCACGCACTACAGCTCAAGAAAAGCGCGGCAATAAAGCCAGAGCTACGGGATAAACACCTGCCAGAAAGCGGGTCGATCTTTGAATATCATGAATTTTTCAGGTTTAACCAGCTTTGGTCCGTCCTTCCAGCATCACTCCATCAATCAGATCCACACCTTGCACCAGGGAAAAAAATACTTTACAAATTTCGGGGGCTACTTTTCAAGCTTGCTTGCATGAATATAACACTCTTTAATTTGTTTTGCATTGAACTCTATGCAAATTTGGGGGGCTCTTTTATGACTTTCGGGGGCTCTTTTGGGCATTTCGGGGGCTAATTTACCCCGAGCCCCAGTGTATTTTTTTTCACTGCCTTGCAGTTGGAGTTACACAATGTTGAAGGCCTAAATGTTTATTTAGATATGAAGGGAAAAAAACAGCGTTGTTGTTGTTGATGTTGCAATGTACCACATCATATCTGTGTAAATGATTGGCAAATTGGCAACTTAGCAGAACAGAGGTCCTGCATATTCACTAAGCGTCTTCATCATCTCGAGATTGCCAAATAGCCTGCTATTTGTGATTTGGGAAATAATCCAGAAGTTACAAATCGCGTCCTCATCAGCTCGAGATTCGACCTCGAAACTTGAAACTCGACGTTGAGAAATTAGCTCGAGATATTTTGCTCAGCGTTAGCGCATAGTGCGAGTCTTTGGTCTGGTGAGGACGCACAGGACAAATAGCTGGATATTTTGCCAAATAGTGGGATATTTTGCAAACTATCCTAAGATATCTTAAGATGACAATCCTGACCAAAAATCCCACTAATTGCTACTTCGGTCTGATGAAGACGCAAATTTGCTGGATAGTTTGCGATCGGGATAGTTCAAATATCGGGATATTTGGCAATCTCGAGCTAGTGAAAACAGGCCTAATGTTGAAGGCCTAAATGCTTATTCAGATATGAAGGGAAAAAAAACAGCGTTGTTGTTGTTGATGTTGCAATGTACCACATCATAACTGTGTAAATGAATAGCAACTGTGCAGAACAGAGGTCCTACGTATTCGCTAGCTAAGCTCTGTGGTATAAGATACAGAAAAGTAAAGGGTATTACACTATACTTCATCAATAAAAAAACGTCGCAATTCATTTTACATGTTATAAGAACCATAGCAGCGTTTTTTAGCAGTGGTTTTACGTTTGCCGTGCCATATTGGAACAAGCCTTAATAATAATAATAGTGAACATTTATAATGCGCCATGTCTGTCAAAAATGACACTCCTGGCGCAGTTGTGTGGAAGTTAACGTGGTTTAGCATGCCTTATGTGAACAAGGCTGAAGGTTTTACACTAGCATTTAGGAAGTCGGGTGTGATTACTAAGTCTGTAAGCTTCTCAGGAAATTTAGAAGTCTGTTATTTTCCATTAGTCAAATATAGATAAACGTAACTTTAAGAGAAAATCCAACCTTGATAACAAACTACTCTAGAAGAAAGCAGAAATATCAGAGAAGTGGGCTGGTGAAAGTTTGAATGAAATCGGACAAAAATGAGAAAATAATATATTTATTTAAAAAGTTATAATCACTATGGCTCTTCAGATTTAATCAGTAATGTCTCTGTGATATATTGGTGGACAACTTTCCAATTTGTTAAACACACAGAATGACTAAATTTCGTTTTATCAAAGATTTATGACTCTGGCGGGTCTTCTCTTAAGAGGACCTATAATAATATGCTATCCATAAAATATTTTGTTGCCCCAAGGGAGAAGGCACTTAGGGGAAAAACAGATATTAATGATATTTTTGTATGAGCACTGCAAACTGGGGAGTTATCCATGGTTATGTCACAATCCACTGACCAAACTGCCAATTTAAGATTTGTATAGACTCTATTACAAGATGATGAAGCGGATCCTAATCAAATGATTGGTTGAGAGCGTATTTGGACCAAGCATTTGTTTTGCCTATCATGTAATTTTACTAATGACCGGTCATTAGTAAATGCTAATGATCAGGCATTAGTAAAATCATATTATAATACATCGTTACATAAAACAAATAAAACATCATCTTATAAAAACAAATAATACACATTATTTTGTTCGGGCATTAGTAAAATTACCCACACTCGGTACATTCATGGAAAAAAAAATCTTTTTCATTTGATTTGTTTATTAATTTTGTTATGTTATTGGTCATTTTCACAGCAAAGGGTGTAGCTTTTATCTAACAGGGTCAAAATGTCAAAATATGTTTCCATAAACATTTCTACTAAAATCATTACTAGAAATGTCTAAATTATTGATGTTTTGTTTGTGTGTTCTGGGGCTTAAACTACATGAGAACCCTGGATAAAATAATGAACAACCGTGACATATATGATTAATTTGAACAAAAACATTTTAATTCTACTGCTTAAATGACAACATTTGTTCTGCAAACATAATGGAATTGCAATGTTTTATTTGCCATTCTAATGTACTCCAAGTCTTTGTAAAAAAATTTGGTCAAACTTATTTGGTCTTTAAAAAATTTCAATGCGTTTTTCAAATTCAACACAAAATAAGACTTTGACATTTAAATTGTCAAATTTACCTATATTCCAAGAGGGAGAGCAAAGTTAGAATTATTTATACAAAACCATTCAGTGAGTGCTAATTTATCAACGCAAATTCCAAAGAAATCGCATTTCAAATGAGGAAGTTGAAATTTCTTGTGTGTGTGTGTTTCGGAGGCTTCAGTTAACAATGTTATGTGTTTCGGAGAGACTTCAATCATGTTAACATGGTATAATTCCCTCTATTCAGTAAAATACAAATCTAAATCTATTCTAAATGGCATGATAAAATATGAGTTAAAACTTATACAAATTTGTTAAACACAGTAAACCAACTTATTTCTCAAGCAACAAAATGTCATTACATTATATTTGTGACTTTTATTAACGGTTACCGGTAACCTAAACAAAGACAACAATTTCCTATGTTAGATTGTCCTTGAAAGGACATTTAGCTATAAAAGTAACATACCACTACAAACTGAAGAAAAATTCCATCTGATAAAACATACATGTAACTGAAATGTTCAAAACATGTTATGGAGGTTTCAGGTTAACACTTGCACTTGTGGGTATTTGTAGAACTGTGCTACCTTGCTTTTCACTTGATCTGGGACAGCATCTTCTTGTTTCTTTCGTGCTGTAAAGGCAGCTGTCCTAATTCTCTGGCGCAAGTTGATGCCAAACATTTGGTGGCATAATTCTAGGAGTGATGTTTTCCTCCTTTTGCATTGGCATATCCATACTTCTTGCAAACAATGTTTGCAATGGTTTGGTCTAGGCTTCTTTGGACTATCTTTGACGCAGTTGTCTTCTTCTTCTTCTTCTTGCAGCACTCTGACAACTTCTTGGTTTCTTCTCCAAACCTACTCATAAGACTGAATCTCTTCCTCTCCTCTTCTGTAGTAGGGATTCCTCTCTCCTCTAATGCCTTTATCTTTTTAGGAGTGGAAGTATCAAGCCCAGAACCAATGACATCAGCAAACCTTGTAGGTGTGTCAGTCAGACATGGCTGGCATCCCTTGCGCTTTCTGTCTTTCATAGCACCATTAGAAGAAGTAGCTGTTCCCGACTGCTTTGTTGAAGCCAGTGTTTTGCTTTGTTTATCTTTCTCTTTAACAGCTTGCTTTTTCTGCAGAGACATCGAAGCTCGTTCCTTACGCATATATTCTTTCATATACTGATTTCGTCTTTCCTTTTTAGTTATTTCATTGTCTTTGTCATCATTAGTTGTGGAACCTTCAGTTGTGGTCTCGCTTTGCTTCAACAATCTTTGCTTCCCTCGCCGTTGACGTTGTTGAGTCGCCTTCTTCTCTTGCTTCAATTTCCTCTTGAACCTCGTGGTCCTGCTCTCATCCAATAGCCCTCTGTGGTACTCTCTTTTCTTCCTCTGTCTGTCAACTTTCTTGAGTTCTCCATATATGTCTGGATTTTCCTTCTTTAGCTTTTCTCGCCACAGAGTGGATCTTGATTTTTTACGACCTCGTTGAGCAGGTTTGTCAACAGCCTTGGCAGGAAACGGCATTCTTACTATGAGAGATGATGTTTGTCCCTTCGCCATCTTTACTGTTTTCTTCTCTTGTGATTATCAAACCTGTATGGAAATACATAATTTAGCATAGTACTACATGTAGTTCAACATAAATATCATTGAATTCGATATTTCACTAAAAAACAATAATTTTGTTTGATTTTAGATGTACATCTTGAATGTATATTTGCATGTGCATTACATAGTATTTATTATTTATCCATGTGTTGTTAAGAACTATAGTTCAGTAGTACAAAATGTACACATATGGGCAACCTCACAAAGGATGCTTAATGTGTGCATTACAAACATCTGTAAGTACTAATTAATGACAGACTTGTTTCACTTTCAATCTGGCCATGGATTTGCACTTTTGCAGGAATAATCTGTTCGAAATTGGATACATGTATGTACAATGCTTTCTTCCATTATTATTGGTATACCAGTGTGCATAGCCATAGACCTGTATATGTTCACACATACATGTATCAGGAGTCTAATTTAAACATTTATAGTACTATTAAAGGCTAACCTTAAAACCACAAACATTGAGTATGATAAAGGGACATATACAATGAACATACATACATGTACTAATACAGATCTTAACTATATAGGCCTCACTATATTTTTAGTGACAAATCTAAACTTAAAATCCTTTCGCACATCAGTTCCATTACGATAACACATAAAAACAAAGTACAAGTAAAATAATAAAGGACAGAATATAAAGTACTTACCTCTATATTCTTGTGGATGAGAGTATTAAGGAAATGAGAGAACTCAGTGTATGCAGTGTTCATGCCTGTCTGGGAGAGATGCTATCTAGTATCAATGTTGCTAGCACATTCTGCATAACAAAAACAATCCTCAGCACTGTTCCTGAAAAAAATACAGGACTTTACAAAAATGTCTATGTACAACCTGTATTTCGTGTACACCAAAAGGGTCAAGGTACTCAGGGTACTTATGTGCCTGCCAAAATTTAACAAAGTAATCCCTTAAGATGTTTATATGCTACCCAAGGTAGCACCCAAACGGGTTACTCATATGCCAAAATATCTTTGAATACTGTTGCTTTATGAGATTACTATAGAGATAAAAATGTTCAAATTTCAGAGTTACACCCTTTACTGTGAAAAAGATCAATTTTGCTAAATTCTAAAATCCTTATAAACATTTTTTGTCATTATCCTACCTTGCACAAAGAAACAGGCATATCTTTAATACATTAATTCAGAACAAGTTTGTTATTATTTCCATATTTTATACATATACAGTGTATAAATAAAATTTAACTTTACCAAATATAACATTCATCATACTATACATTTTTATACTTTAATGTATGTACACAATTTGAGAATATATACATGTAAGGGTTTGAGTAAAGCTATGGATACTCATTTTTTTTAATTCATGAAATTGTATTTGTTATACATGAATGTAAACTACATGTACCTACCATTATAGGTGTTATTTACATTGTGATCATCATGATTATCATGTATAGATAGAGAATGTTCAGAATTCTATTCTTACTGAGTATATGAATATCAATAAAATCAAAGACATTGTCATGATTATAAATGCAGGGGGGGGGGGGGGGGTGGGGGGGGGGGGTGTTTCACAAAGACTAAGATCAACTTTACCGGTAAGTTGGACTTAACTATGGCAGGCCGTTCATGCCACTGTTTGCTCTCACCATTTACTGGTATTGGTCTCTCAAGGGACATACAAATCGTGGTAATGAATCTACAGAATCAAAAAATGTTGATAATTAATTATTGAAGGTGAAAATTAGTGCTGTAACATCACGGATATCTCCAATTCCGTTTAACCGCCAGTCAAAACCAGACGGTTTTCGGTTAAACAATTGAAAACAAATATTTAAATTTAATTTTTTTTTTTTTCCCCCCCCCCTTTTTTTTGTCCCCTTTTTTTGTTGTTGACCGACTCTGTCGGCAGCAAGCCAGGTCCGTGTGAAAAAGCGGGAAGGACTTTCAATTAAATGCGAGGTGCATTTGAAGGCCCTGATTTGTGCTTGTGAACTTGTCACAAATAATAGTAACAATGTCGTTTTTAGAAGAATGTGTAAGATCATTAATGTAAATTATATACCTCACCTAAGTAATCCAGCAGTCTGATTGGTCGAAATTGCATTCATAAACTCTAACTGTTCCTGTAAAAACAGACCTATTTTCCCAATAACCATGGTTATTGGGAAAATAGGTCAGTCTCCATGTTTACCCCATAGGTTTACATTTTAAAAAATGGTTTGAGCGATCGAGGATACCGTACGTGTGCGAAGAATTGGTCGGTAATTTCAATACAATTGAATCTCGATCGATCTTACCGACAATTTTATCTTGCATTGTTGACATGAAGACGAAAATAAACTTCCATTAACAAAAAAACAACATCTGCCGATAGATCTTGATCTAAGTTCGTGCCAATATGCATTGCAAAAGTAAAAGAAGGGCCCGATTAATCGAGCAGCCGCGAATCATCAATCACACGAAGCCGTTTTCAATCCATTTTAATGTATATATTAGAGAAAACTGTTAAGTATGGTAACAGAGCGCGATAGCCGAGCGGGTTAAGGCGCTGATTTTAGTTATTGTACGCAAGAGATCGAATCCCATCTTCGACAAAAGTTTTTTTATTTTTTATTTTTTATTTTTTAGTCTATTTTTTTTTTGGCATATAAAAGTATTAATGACTGCTTTAATATTCGAGAATCCTCGGCACGCCTCGGGGCAATAGCACAATTCTAACCTTCCCTTGAGCATATAAAAACAACTATTTCTCTCAAAGCAGTCATTAATACTATATTAAAAAACAGTGGAGGACAGTTGGATGAATTATTATTATAAACTACATATTGAGATCTATTACAAAGATTACTTTCGAACCAAGATGACAGACAAATTGGAGTGTTGTTCTAGTTTCGGAGTGATGAGTCAACACACAGATTACTGAGCTGGGAGACATTGCCAGGTAGAGAAACTTAAAAAAAAAAAAAAAAAAAAAAAAATTATGAAAAAAAGAAAAAAAAAAATTAAATATTTTTTTTTTGTAATATTTTTTTAAAAGTTTCGATGCCCCTCCACCAATGTCTCCCAGCTCAGTAATCTGTGTGTTGACTCACCACTTTGAATCTGTCATCTTGAAAGTAATCTTTGTAACCGAAAACCGTCCGGTTTTGACTGGCGGTTAAACGGAATTGGAGATATCCGTGATGTTACAGCACTACCTTGGACCAACCTTTTTTGTATATTTTCTAAAAACTGACTAGTTATTAATAATCATTCCTTTGACTTTCCAATTAAATCCTCTCCTGCAGGATGGGCGTCTCCAGAGTGGTGACATCATCCTGCGGATCGGTGAGACCGACCTTGAGGGGATGAACAGCGACCAGGTAGCCTCTGTCCTCCGTCAGTCCGGTAGCCACGTCCAGCTGGTGGTGGCTCGAGGGGCGCTGCCGGTCATCCAGACCTCCCCTGGTGGTGCCCCGCCCATGGACCTTGAGGTGGAGGGGGGTACCAGGCTGCCCCCTCAGGGACTGGACCTCCTAGGGCAGGGGCAGATGGAACCAGATCGCCTTCCCGTCTCACCCCCACCGAACATGTCCGAGGTAGGTGGAGGTTTAGATGCTAGTTTCATAGGTGTTTCGGTATTTTGAAGTGAATTCATTGATTCATTGGTGAAAAGAATATGTATTTTTCTTATCTATTATACTCTCTCTCTCTCTCTCTCTCTCTTTCTTACTTTTTTGATCTTCTTTGTCTCCTCACTCTCTCTGTTTATCAATTTCTCTCTTTCTCTGTGTGTCTGTCACTGTTAAACATGTTTCTGTCTTGAATCCCCCCCCCTTTCTCCCTATCTCTCATTCTGTCACCTGATTTTTACTGAAGTTGAAGTCACTAAAGTCTTGCTGATATCTGTCATATTCTCATCTCTAATTACGTGGACATGTAGCTTACATCTTGAATTGACTCTTGTGATCCCTTTGAGGTTCAGCTAGCCAAAGGAAATGAAGGACTTAGTCTCTCCGTTGCAGGCTTCTTCACACCATCTCTCTGCCTCCTTCCCTTCTTATTTAAATCTGGGAAGCCTATTCAATATGCCATATATACACCTGTTTATCACCCCTATTCAGATGACAACTGGTATTGACTTTGGTGAGGTGTTTGAGGTTCAGCTAGCCAAAGGAAACCAAGGACTTGGTCTCTCCATTGCAGGCTTCATCAAAAAGACACCCGAGGGTATGTATCATGTGAACCCGTTGATTTTAAAGGCATTGTTTAACAATGTTAAATCTGAGATGCATGGCCCTACGTGTTATTAGTGTCTGTAATACGGTGTCATATAGAAGCCCTAAAAATATTGCGCTTCAAAAAGATCATGAAGTGCCTCAAAAAAGTACCTGCAAGAATCTTTGAGTGACCGGTTTTACCATACTCATTTTCCCCAATAGACTTTAGTGTTTCAAATTTTGATTCCAATCATAAATATCTTGATAATCAGTCAGGCGATCGGCTTGTGAAAGTCGTGGGATTTCTGACTGACCTAAAAGTTTATAATGTGATTGCAGCATAAGCTAAATCCAGGATTTTGTTTCAGAATCTGAGGCACTTTTACCAAGTCACTTTAATGCACCATATTACATTGCATTGTTTGGTGAATTTGGGTCAGAAATTTGTGGAGCACGTGGGAAGTTCACATGTAACTATAACACATACATGCTAATATATCTATTTTGCTTACATGAATTTTTTTTACATTGAATGATACAATAAGCTGGTGAACATCAGTAGAGTATCATGTCTATAAGAATTGACACCCCCGGCACAATATGGTATGTAGTCAATCTAAAAGGAGATATAGTATATATTCACAATTTTGATTGTAAGACTAGATATGATTATAACATAATTTAAGATAATATTTCTTAAGATAATACCTGCGTAGCAAAAAGCGAGACATAGGCGCCGCTTTTTCGGTGACGACGCCGGTGGCAGCGGCGTCAACATCAAAAACTTAACCAAGGTTAAGTTTTTGAAGTTTTAATATAATTTTGATAGTATAAGTTCTTATTCAATGAAACTTGGACTAAAGGAGTTATCAAGTATCCCCCATCATGTGAGGAAAATTTCAGGTCACTAAGTCAAGGTCAAAGGTCATTTCCGGTCATCAAACTTAGACTATGTTGTGGCATCAGGTTAAGATTTTGAATTTTTATGATAATGTTGAAAGTATACATTCCTATTCATGAAACTTGAACATAGGGGTTATCAAGTATCACCAATTATGTGATTAGTCCTTTAGGTGACAAAGTCAAGGTCAAATGTCATTTCAGGACTGCAAACTTAGACTTTCTTGTGGCATCAACATCAAGATTTTGAATTTTTAGCATAATTTCAGAAGTGTTTGTTTCATTTTTGGGATCCTGCTAATGAGCCATCCTGCCTATAAATAATGTCCCACTCTCAATTTTTCATCATATCGAATTGCGTAATGCAGGCGAGACCGCCGAGAGCATTTCCCTTGTTTAAACATAATTCTAGCACGATTTGAACATGAAGTCCACATAATTTTATCATCAGCTCGAGTAATAGAAGATACAACGTCAATAGATAAATGCAAAGTAAACATATTGTACTCTGTTACAAAAATAATGTGCGAGCAATACTTACAAAGTAAACATATTGTACTCTGTTACAAAAATAATGTGCCTGCAATACTTGGTTCTAGCACGATTTGAACATGATATCCACATAATTTTATCATCAGCTCGAGTAATAGAAGATACAACGTCAATAGATAAATGCAAAGTAAACATATTGTACTCTGTTACAAAAATAATGTGCAAGCAATACTTGGTTTGGTTCTTTCACACAGGTGGAGAAACTTCAGGAATCTTTGTGAAGAAGATTTCAGAGGGGAGTGCCGCAGATTTGTCAGGAAATATCATGGTTGGTGATCAGATCATTGAGGTAAGAGTGTCTTGCATAGTAAGATGAGATGATGGTGGTGATGATGATGATGGTGGTGGTGATGATGGTGATGGTGATGATGATGGTGGTGGTGATGATGATGATGGTGGTGGTGATGATGATGATAATGGTGGTGATGATGATGATAATGGTGATGATGGTGATGATGATGATGGTGGTGATGATGATGATGGTGATGATGATGGTGATGATGATGATGGTGGTGATGATGATGATGATGGTGGTGATGATGGTGGTGGTGATGATGATGATGGTGGTGATGATGATGATGATGGTGGTGGTGATGATGATGATGATGATGATAATGGTGATGATGATGATGATGATGATGATGATAATGATTATGATGTTGTTGATGATCATGCTGATGGTAAATGGTATGATGGTGTTGGTGGTGGTGATGATGATGATGATGATAATGGTGATGATGATGTTATTGATGATGATGGTGCTGATGATGATGTTGATGATAATGATATATATACAGTAGGCTTGCGGATGCACCATGTGAGAGAGAGGGAGGATTGAGGAGTCCTGGGTCAATCCTACTCTCTCTCACATGGTGCATCCGCAAGCCTACTGTATATCTACATCACCATTATTAATAATGATGGAGATGAGTATGATGATGGTGAAGAAGATTGTAATGATGGGTGACAGTGTCATGAGTCACATCATAGAGAAGTAGATCGAAATCTAATCGGAATGACTTGTTTAAGTTAACAAAAAGGAAAGGAAAGGAAAGGAATTTTTAAGGAGGTAATTGAAAAGACTAAAACAGAAGATAAAAGAAAGATAAGTAGGGAGAAAGAGGAAAGGAAAACATCTGGTCTCAATATCATTTATCTCCTTGGCAGGTGGATGCAGTGAACGTGCAAGGGTATGACAACAAGGCCGCTGTGGATCTTCTCCGCCAGACGGGTGCTGTGGTGGTGCTTAGGCTTGTTAGGTTCCCTCCGGAACAAGCAGAGGAACCAACCTTACAAGGTAACTACCTGCGGCATTGCCCCTTCTTCTTTCTTCCTTCTTCCCCCTTTTCTTTTGTAATATTGTCTTGTGTTTTCCAAGTATTCGTAGGCACAATTTGAAACAATTGTGAATTGGATTGAATAGTTTGAGGGCTTTTGGGGGGGGGGGGCGGGAGGGGCACAGGTAGTTAACAGATGTAAATGCACTGTGGAAATCCTCTTTGACTTCTCAGCCCTGGATTGTTTACCCAAAGACAATACATTTTAATTATCTTATCAGTCTTGACCCATTAGCAGTAATTTTTTTCAAGTGTATTTCAATACATGTACAATTTGAAGCAGCCGGCAAAATACAAATTAACAATACCTTTTATTATCAGAAGTATTGACTTGCAAAGGTAATCTGCCTTTTAATTGAACATCAAAATAAGGCCTAAAAAAATAGATGTTGTACTGCCCTTTGCGGTCGACCAAAAAAATTTTTTTTTTTTTACTGTTTTCTAGAGAAAAAAATTATTAAAGCATTCAAACTGAGAAATATCAGCTCAAAGAGGGAGGGAACAAAAAAAAATGACCGACTGACCCATGTTTTGGCACCTAAAAGGCAGTACAACATTTTTTTTTTAGGCCTAAGGTTTCCTATATTTCTTTTCAACTGTTATTTCTATCGTTCATCTTTATAAATCATTATTCATCCTACCTTTTGACCCCACCCCTCCCATCCCAGCCCATGCCGCACCCCTGCCTGATCTTGCCCCGCCCTCTCACCATGACGACATGGTACCGGCGGTACCAGAGGTCACCATGATGGTTGCCTCATCACCGTTCAGTCAAGGAGGAGGTGATGAGGGGGAGATGGAACACATAGGGCAGATGGAAGAGAGCTTTGGTAAGTCGATTACTATATGCGATTTATAATATTCTCATATTAAAGGCATCGTTTAATAATGTTAAATCTGAGATGCATGGCCCTTACATGGTATCATTGTCTGTGATATAGTCTATATTGAAGCCCTAAAAGAATTGCGCTTCAAAATGATCAAGAAGTACCTCAAAAAAGTAAAAATCCTTGAGTGACCGGTTTTACCATACTCATTTTCCCCAATAGACTGCAGTGTTATAAAAACCATTAGGAAGACGTTTTTTTAGATTTTGATTTCCAATCATAGATATCTTGATAATCAGACAGGCGATCGGCTTGTAAAAGTCATGGGGTTCCTGACAGACTTTAAGGTTAATAATTATCATTGCAGCATGAGCTAAATTCAGAATTTTGTTTAGAATCTGAGGCAAAGATACCCAATTCCTTTAAGAATGGTATATGGTACCGGTAGTCATAATTGTTATAGAAAGAAATGCAGGATGGTCAATCCGTCCTTTCACACAACTTTATTTTCCCTCTTTTTTTCATATTTTTCTTCTTCTTACAATATGCCCTTATACATTTGAACAGCTTCATTTTGATGAAAAATCTGTATGAAATTTTCACTATACTTGCTTAAATTATAATTGTCTCAAAATAGTTGTCTTCTCATTTCTTTATTTGTTGCATTTTCCCTATCCCATCCTATCCATTTTTATTTATTTTCTCTCTCTCTCTCTCTCTCTCTGTATCTCTCTATCTCTCTCTATCTCTCTTTCTCTCTCTCTCTCTCTCTCTCTTACTTTCTCAGAGGGTGAATTGAGTCCTGAAGAGGAGATAGCTATCATGGCTCTATGGCAAGGTTTGCTTGGACTGGAGAAAGACATTGTGGTATGTAGTTTGTCAAATAAATCTCAGTCTTTGACGTTATGTAATTTATAAAAGTTATGTAATTATTATTCATTAATGCAACACTAGTGGAAGTATTCTTTAAAAGGGCAAACAAAAGGTATTCATTATGCACCTCCTTCACTTTGGCAGTGATTATTCTTAAACTCCACAAATGTAAAAGATCTCTGGATATTTTGAGGTCATTTGTACCAAAGTTTACTAGGAGCTGGTCTATTAGGCTCAGAACAGGTCCTTGAATGCAACACTGATATTGTTTTGATGTATTTTCCTACCTGTTTCGCAGATTGCTCAGCTGTCCAAGTTCCACGAGGGTGGGAGTCTTGGAATCAGTCTAGAAGGAACAGTGGACATTGATGATAACGGTCACGAAGTACAGCCACACCACTACATCCGCTCCATCCAGGCCGAGGGACCGGTCGGTCAGAATGGGCTCCTGGCCAGTGGGGACGAACTCTTGGAGGTTCGTATTGTCTTTCTATTTACTTAACCAGAAAGGATTACACAAATAAGAGTGTATGGCACTACTAGGACTAGTGCTGTTAGTGATAACAAGAAAGTGGATATGTGGGGCTATAACTATTCTCATTGGAAAAGAAAAAGGAAATCTGTTATAGTTTTAAAGTACACAGTGTGAAGTTTATCTATTGAAAGCCCCCTTTGAATGTTTTTTATTTCATTTTTGTGTGCATGTCCTTTCAAGTTTGAGTGGAACAATCTGTGATTGTATGTATTTGTTTGATCATTTTGTTTTATTTGAAATTAGCCTGAGAGCCAAATTGTCCAGTTTTATGTAAGCTTGAATTCTTCACAAAACTTTTGCAACCTTTTTGGTAAGATATTTCCCAATGATGATGGAACAAGACGGCTCAACAGAACCCAAAATGTAAGTAAATTGGTGTCACTATGTGCACCCGTGTTACTTGTGTTCGACACGATTGAAAAATGGTTTGATATACACTGGAGTGGGTATGAGGATGTGAAACAAAGCACATGGTAGAATATGAAGTGTGCCATGCTGTGGTGATGAGGAAGGTGAGTTTGGGCCTCAACGTTTTGGGGCCTTGACGCTTTGTGGCAGGGTAGATCACTTCTTTGTGCACAAAGTATTTGCACCACTTTAGGTCTTGAAGTTTGTTTGTTTTTCAGAAAAATAATTTGATCGAGTACAGTCAACATGAATCTCTTTGTATCCCTCAAGAAAATTAATTATCCCCATCTCCCCTCAATGATTATCATGAATATGGTGTTAAATAGAGGTCCCCCTCCCCCTTCTGTTGGGAAGGGGATGTCCAGAGGGGAATTGTTTTTAATCTTCACGGAATAGAATATTCTTAAGAAAATATACATGGTACTTTTCAGATTGGCCACTCATATTCGAATGCAAATTGTTTGTTGATGCAAGGGCATTTGTCTGCTGGGGTAGAATTACAAGGTCGCTACAATTTTAAATTGAATGAAGAGAAATAACTTCAGATTCTTCAAATTGGCAAGACATCTATTAGCACATCAGTTGATTCACTTTCATCCTGTAGGTGAACGGCATTCGTCTGCTGGGGCTAAACCACGAGGCGGTCGTGTTGATCCTCAAGGATCTACCCCAGCGCGTCCGCCTGGTCTGCGCCCGTTCTGCCGGCCTCGTCTTCCCCCAGGCCGTGATGTCGGACGAGAGTCTACCGTCCATCGAACATGCCACCAGCGACAGCGACGATCTGAAGCTGCCTGACATTAGTCTTGGCAGTAGCAGTGAGCCTGGGGAGGTGGAGGCGCAGTTCTCAGCCAATGTGTCTGCAGAGGTAAGTATTCAAGGCATTAGGTAACTTTGCCTCAGATTCTTTTAAAAAATCCTGGATTTAGCTCCTGCTGCAATCATAATTATAAACCCTTAGGTCAGTCAGGAACCCCATGACTTTTACAAGCCAATCGCCTGTCTGAATATCAAGATATCTATGATTGGAATTAGAAATTTCAGAATTTGTTTTCCTAACGGTTTTCATAACACTAGTCTATTGGGCCCGGAAAATGAGTATGGTAAAACCGGTCACTCAAAGATTTTTACTTTTTTGAGGCACTTCATGATCATTTTGATAACACGTAGGGCCATGCATCTCAGATTTAACATTGTTAAACGATGCCTTTAAGAAAAACTTGATTGTTTGTCCTGTTGGTTTGTTGGTTTGCAGATGAATTGTACAGATATTACATATTCTTAGATAGATCTGTTGCATCTCTACACTATATGCGCAGTTAAAGTGCCCAGTACTGAATTTCTCAAATTGAAAGGTAATCTCTAGTTCTGGTAATGACGAGAAATTAAATATTACAGGTTCAAACCACACGATTTTGCAGAAAATTTAAAGTAGAGCCAAAAGCAAAGGAAGCCAAGACAAATTAGTAAGTTGACCCAACCATGTGTCAAGCACAAAAACACTTGATATCAAGAAAAGAAATTGTAAAAATAAAATAAAACAGCATTTCAAACTGTTTTGGAAAGTACTTCACACCAGTTCCTCTTGAAATGTAGTTCCTTTTGTAGAACTCTAGATCAGCCAAACTTTGACTAAACATTGTTTTCTATAAGCCAGTTCATAGTTGCAGGCTGAGCATGAGCAGATAAAGGTCATTGCAGACCAAATTGTGAAATAGAGACAAAATACTGGATACGTGCTCATGAAAGTTATGTAATCATTATTCATTTATGCACAAGCAGTGCACTCCAGGATACACAGGTGGAAGTAATCTTTGAAATGGGGGAAACAAAGGCTATTTATGTAGCAACTCCATCGCTGTAGGAGTGATTATTTCAAAATGTACAAAGTGGGACCTCTTCATGTTGATGGTGGTTGTTATTTTACCTGACTGCTAAGAAAGCATAAATGCTTGTAAGTATTAAAGCAACCAGACGGCCAACGGCTTTAGGTCCTCTCCGAGGGACCTGGTAATGAGGATTAATGCCTTACCAAAGGGCACTAGCACATCGCCTTGGTTTCGAACCCGGGTCATCGGATTACGAGACCACTGCTCTACCGACTGAGCTATCCCGCCTCCGAAGATCTGTGGATATTCGGGGTCAATTGGGACATGTGCTAACCTTGAACTGGTCTATTCCCTTTGTTATCAGATGGAGATGACAACCCCCATGCTCCCTGCCCTGGATGACAGTGGAAGTCCCCTGGACTACAGCAACCAGACCGAGGCCAGTCAGGAGAAGGACTCCATGTGGAGCGATGAGATACAGTACATCGAGCTGGAGAAGGGAGATCGAGGACTAGGGTTTAGTATCCTAGACTATCAGGTAAAACCTTTGAATTTGATCTTACACATTTACTGTAGGTCTTGTTTCTTAAAGTAGTCACCCAATGAATAATAAGTGTTTTGAATTGATGCAAAATTCATATCATTTCGAAGGAGAAGCCTTACTGATCAAATATAACAACTTCCCTCTTCAAAATATGTTTGGGGCCCACAGTAATCATCTCTCAAAAATGTTATATTTTGAGATCCAGATTTTCTGCCTTCAGCGCTCCTGCGTAGAGCGTCAAGATTCATTACGTCACATGAGAGACACAGCTAGCCACAAAGCATTTTATGCCTTTCCATGATATCTATATGATTTTTCAGCAAATTATTCATGCTTTTCAAGATAAAATCTTGCCATCCATATATAGATTGTTCATAATTATCAGTTGTCGTGAATTTTCTTCGGGTTACTACTTTAATGATTAAGTTTAGATCATGTTTAATAATAATAATAATAATAGTACAGTTCTTATAAAGCGCATAATACATTTGTTAACATCTCTACACGCTGTAGGAAAAATGAAAAAGAAAAAGTAAATACTAGTAAGGAAAAAGTAGAAGAAAAAATAAATAAAAAAATACTGCATGGTAATATTCTACACAGCATGGTCAAATTCTACACAGAAGGACCTGTGTGTAGGATTTGTTCACCTCTTATTAAAGAGGTGTTGTTAGGTATAGTGCTGGGGTCGGGTTCGTAGTGAGACATTTGGCAAGTCTAAGAGAGTTACCATAGGGGAGTTACCTTTAGTCCTACTACCGGTATCCTTTCAACCAGGTGATTGCTAGTACTGAGCTGAATTTCAATGCAAAGATCGGTTTTTAAACGATCTCTCTTTCTCTCTAAGTGCCATATCGTTTGACTCTGCGATCATGCTGTTCCACAACCCTCGGCTCCTAGCCTTCTGTATTAGTACCACTCCCATTCTTTCACTCCTCTTTCTTCCAACAATTTCTGCAGACTGTCTATTCAAAGTATCCTCCTTCTTCCCCTACTCCTTTTTCCCACAATTTTTCCTGTCAAAGCAAGATTCTCTAGGCCTTCTTTACGTGTAATGTGACCCATGAACTTCAACTGCCTAATCAACATCTCACGAATCATTTTCCTTTGCACTCCAGCTTGTGTAAGAACTTCCTCATTACTAACTTTGTCAGTCCAGGAGATTTTCATCATTCTTCTTAAAAACCACATTTCGCAACTTTCCAAATGCTTTTCAGTATCAGAGGCTAAAGTTCATGTTTCACTACCATACATAAGTACTGGGTAGATGTAACAATTCAATACTCTTATTCTGGTCCTCATACTCATTGTTCGATTTTGTCAGAATTTTGCCTAACTTAAACGATCACTAAAAAAACAGAAATATTCCCATATTATCACAGACTGTGAGGTGTCCTGGGCTAGTGGATATTTCTTTGGACTGTGGATCACATGGTTCGTGGTTCAAGTCCTGTTGTGGCACTAATGTCTTCATGGCAAGACATGAATAATCATCTTGGTCCCATAACACAAAGCTTGGAAATTGATCATACGTTTGATTTTTGTGATTAATTTCATTGATCACCATGTACAATCAGTCACAAAAAAATCAAATGTCCGATCAACTGCCTATGCTTTGTGTTACAGGGCCCATGTTACCTCAATGTGTTTTGATATGTTATTACCTACCTATCATATGTACCTCATCGTCAGTTTATTATTGTTACCATTTCTGTAAAGTCACATGGATTGGAAAAGAAGACATTCGGTTTACAGTTATTTAGTTAATCTTTTTCTTTTCCCAGCATCCATTTGACTCTTTTTCCAAATGTACTCTTGTTTTGTATTAAATGATTTTCTTTGTTTTTGCCAAATAGATAATAATAATAATAATATGTTTGTTAATTATGTTTTTATACAGGATCCAGACAACCCTGCAGCGTCGGTCATCGTCATCCGATCACTCGTACCAGACGGTGTGGCAGAACAAGATGGCCGCCTCATCCCCGGAGACAGGCTAGTCTTGGTCAACGAGTCCAATCTTGAGAACTGCACATTGGATGCAGCCGTTCAGGTCTTGAAGGGCGCCCCCAGGGGCATGGTTACGATAGGCGTGGCCAAGCCTGCTGCTGGGATGGAGAGCGAGGAGGTTTGTTCAAAATTCAGTTTTTGCTCTTGGCCCTGTTTCACAAAACTTGTCATCAGTGACAAATGACATTTTTTGTTATAAGCTACTGAAATCCTTGCTTCTGATTGGTTATCATCAGATTTGTCACTGATTTTTGTCAATTGTTATTGAAAAGAGGCTTTGTGAAACGGGTCCCAGGTTTTTGTCTCATCTTTTCAATCCGTTGACCCATGCCTATGAAACAAACTTTCTGGATTTTTCTAAAAAATAGTAGTAGTGGTGGTTATTTCACCTGACTGCTAAGAAAGCATTAGGTAAATGCTTGTAAGTAAGCAACCAGACGGCCGACGGCTTTAGGTCCTTTCTGAGGGACCTGGTAATGAGGATTAATGCCTTACCAAAGGCACTAGCGCATCGACTTAGTTTCGAACCCGGGTCACCGGATCATGAAACCACTGCTCTACCGACTGAGCTATCGCGCCATTCATACTATGCGTAGTTGATAGCACAATTTATATACCTCACTTAAGTAATCCAGCCATCTGATTGGTCGAAATTGCATTCATAAACTTCAACTGTTCCTGTAAAATTCCCGGTAACCATGCATAAAACATTTAATATTTTTAATAACCATGGTTATTAAAAAAATAGTTCAGTCTCCATGGTTACCCCATAGGTTTACATGTTAAAAAATGGTTTGAGCGATCGAAGATACCATACGTGTGCGAAAAATTGGTCGGTATTTTCATACAAGACAAGACAATTCCAAACAAGACAAAAATGGCTCAAGAATCTCTCCCAAGATTTCAACTTATCAAATGCAAGACTCGCTGACAGCAAGAACAACAAAAAGGGTACGTGAAATTATCCATAAACATGTTCGTTTAGTTGCTGAAAAAGCATAGACGTATAGACTGTATACGAAAATAGATCTAGTTGTCAGGGTGTTGATCGCGCACCCGATGTTGTGTGTTAAAATTATTTCCATAGAGATTGTACGCAATGCATTCCCTATGCAGTCTACGTGCATTCCGCGACCATGCAAAAAAGGTCAAGTTTTTTTTTCAATTCGAGATTCAAACCTTTATAATCTGTTGTGATCCTGAAGGTGATACTCAATAAGTGAGGTGTCATATGAAAGCGCAGGTTCTTCTCCATATTCCCCACAGGGCCGGCCCACCCACAAAATTGTAAAAATATCTTGCTAAGACTAGAATCTAGATCTAGTCTAGGCCTACTCTCAAAGATACGAAAATAGATCCAGTTGTCAGGGTGACTGATCGCGCACCCGATGCATGTTGTGTGTTAAGGTCAAGTTTTTTTTTCAATTCGAGATTCAAACCTTTATAATCTGTTGTGATCCTGAAGGTGATACTCAATAAGTGAGGTGTCATATGAAAGCGCAGGTTCTTCTCCATATTCCCCACAGGGCCGGCCCACCCCCAAAATGTAAAAATATCTTGCTTAGACTAGAATCTAGATCTAGTCTACTCTCAAAGATACACTCATAAAAAACAACCGTGCAGATAAACTAGAGAAAGGCCAAGGTGGTGTCATTAGTTGACTCTTTTTTTTTCGGCATATAAAAGTATTAATGACTGCTTTAATATTCGAGAAATAGTTGTTTTTATACGCTCTCGGGAAGGTTACAATTGGGCTATTCCCCTCGGCACGCCTCGGGTAATAGCACAATTCTAACCTTCCCTTGAGCGTATAAAAACAACTATTTCTCTCAAAGCAGTCATTAATACTATAGTGTAAATGCGTAAACCGTAAAGTGTGAAGGTAGCAGTAAGATAACCTCGGTATGACCTTTGAAAACAATCATTGAAAAGAAAAGGTTCTTACAATCCGTTCCATGGGTGGCGCTAATACTTCGTTGTTGGTCTTTGTTCGGCAGATTTTACAAAATATCTATGTTATGTAACATTCTTCCAGGGGCATAGATCAGTTGTTATCATTTTACGCTAGAAGTAGTCCTGGACTTGTGATATCAGCCTGATGAAATTTGAGGGAAAAGTATTTCTGTTTGTTTGTATAATTGTCTGACAATTAATACTCCATAATGCCTGGTGAGTATCTGAAAACAGTTGAAAGAGAGAAGATAAGCATTAATCTATTGTTGTTTTAATAGCTTAAACAGAGAATAAGCCTAGAATCTGTTTAAAACTCGATGGAAATATCATTGAGCAGGTCAGTAATTACATCTACATGTACTTAGGACAAAATATCACAGATGATGCCAGATGCGAAGCAGAAATAAAAAGAAGAATAGAAATTGCTCGGAATACATTTCTGGCAATGAAAGACTTATTCACGGATAGAAAGGTGAAATTTGCGCTTAGGTTGAGACTAGTAAACTGTTATGTATGGTCTGTCCTATTGTATGGAGCAGAAACATGGACAATACGCAAGGCTATGGAAAATAGAAAAAACATCTTTTGAAATGTGGATTTACAGAAGAATGATGAAAATATCCTGGAATGAAAACCAACAAAGAGATATTTCACATGGCAGGGCGTAAACAAATTGCACTAGTAGGATTAGTTAAGGAGAGAAAAATCAAATACTTTGGTCATGTTAAAAGGCACCAAAGCCTCTTAAAGGATGTATTGGAAGGAAGAGTGGAAGGAACTAGACCGAGAGGGAGACCCAGAATCAACTGGGAAGAGAATGTCAAGAACTGGAGTGGACTAAAACTGCAAGAGTGCACCAGAATGGCAGAAGATAGAGTGCAATGGAGAGATGTTGCAATCAACCTCTGAACCGAGAGAAGATACTTAGATAGATAGAGCTTGAAAGCAGCAGAAAGTATTCTCTTTGTCAAACGCTGTTGTTTTTTCTCAAATTTTGAAGACAAAAAAAAATTGCTTTATGTTCCTCAGACACCGGTGGTAAGTGCCACGCCCGCCAGAGTCCAGGAGTCGCCACCCCCGATGCCTTCCACCACGCCCATGCTACCGGACGTTGACATCTCGCCCCTAGCTGCTGGTATGATGGCGAAGGAGGCCATGGAGGAGGCGGAGAGGGAACTGGTGGAAGCAGAGAGGGAGATGGAGAAGGAGATGGAGGTGGAGGTCAAACCAATTTCTGTAGAAGGTATGTTTCATTATTAAAGGCATCGTTTAAAGCCTATCTGCACTAGTTTGGCCAGGAGGGATTAGACCTCCCTGCAAGGTCACTGACAAGTGGTTATCTCATCAAATCAGCTCTCAATTAACTTAAGAAAAATGAGACCATGGGGGACCAACGGGTACTGCTTAGGTATTGTTTGCTATATAGAGGGCGCAAGTAGCTACAAGTAGTGCAGTCCCGCTTTAACAATGTTAAATCTGAGATACATGGCCCTACATGTTATCAGTGGCTGTGATATGGTGTAATATGGAAGCCCTAAACAAATCGCGCTTCAAAATGATCATGAAGTGCCTCAAAAAAGTAAATAACTTTGAGTGACCGGTTTTACCATACTCATTTTCCCAAATAGACTGTAGTGTTATAAAAACCATTAGGAAAACGGTTTTTGAAATTTTGCATTCCAATCATAAATTTCTTGATAATCAGACAGGCGATCTGCCTGTAAACGTCATGGGATTCCTGACAGACTTATAGGATTATAATTATGATTGCAGCATGAGCTAAATCCAGGATTTTGTTTCAGAATCCGAGGCAACGTTACCAAGTCACTTTAAAATAAGTATTATTGGAGTAGTGTATTAAAGCAAACTGTGGATGTGTCACTCATCAACAATGGGTATAGAGTAGCCGGGAAGGGGGGAGGGGGTGTAAAGAGGGAGATAGAGAATGCAGAGAGGGGAGATGGAGAAAGAGAAGGAGATAGAAGGGGAGATGAAGCATGCAACCGGGGGACTGACAGCTTTAAGTCTTGTCCGAGGGACTTGGTAATGAGGATTGATGCCATACCAAAGGGCACTAGCGCATTGAATTACTTTCAAACCCTGGACCTCCCAGTTACTTACAAGACCACTGCTCTATCACTAAGCCATCATATCTCCATGTATTATTATCCTCCCCCTCCCATTCTTTCTCTTTACAGTACCTGCAGAGCCAGCAATAGTAGCAGCCAAAATCTCTGTTGCCCACAGTGCCCCTCCCGCACCCCAACCATCCGACACCCAACACCCAACCATGCCCCCCGATCTGGTGTCATCTATCACTGTGTCAGACGGCCCCAAGCCTCAAGCACCGATGTCTAAACCCCCTCTACCACTCAAACCCGGTGTTACTGGAACAGTGGCCGTAGAACAGGTAAGATGGCATGTAGAAAGTGGTGTGGTGTTATAATCCTTGTGGTGTTAACACTAACACCAAGCTGAAGATTGACACGTGCTACTTGATATCATTGATTAGTATCAGAGACTTGATTCCCACCACCAAAAGAGCTTGCTACCTCCTAAATGGGGTTTTCATTGATATTTACACCAAAGTTAGAAGATCAGGGCCCTGTTGCACAAAACTTACCACCGATGGTAACTACCATGGAAACCTTGATTTTGATTGGCTGTTGAGCCCTGTTACCATGGTAGTTGCCATTGATGGCAAAATTATCATCAACGGTAAGTTTTTGTACAACGGGCCCTGGGAGATGTTTCACAAAGATTCTTTATAGTCGAACTTAACTCAAAGTTGGACTTAAAAGCTATGGAGAGCCATTCGTAGCCTTAAAATAAAATGTTTTCAAGAGCAAAATTCAAGTATTTTAGCCTTTTCATAAATTCTACATCAAGAACATAAAATCTCCTTGATGATAGAAAATATAAATGATTTGAATCAACATTTTATGCTTTTTAAAATAACTTTTACAAAATATTTTCAAAGATGCTAATGGCTTTCCATAATTGTTAAGTCTAACTTAGAGATAAGGATCTTTGTGAAACACCCCCCCCCCCCCAGATTAGGTTAAATCATGAGGGATACAATGACTGGCATAGTGATGGTCTGCGCTGAACTTGTCAATAATAGTTTTAAAGGTAAAGACCAGTAATGGTCATGCGATTGCATTGTGAAAGAAACGTTGTGGAATCGATCAGAAAAGGTCGATCATCTAGCATCTAGCATCTGCAAGGTTCTGGAATCATCAAAATGATAAGAAATTTGGCTCATTCTTCGTAAAGTTACAAGCACTATACACAGAAAGATGTATATGGGACTACCCTATCTCTCTCACCAGACCATGAGAGAAATAAATTTGCCAAATATATGAATTAGTAGGCGGTTTCCCGGCAAATTTTTTATCATCATGTATTAGTCAAAACATATTCTTTCACATGATTGGTAATGAGAGCTTCCATTTCATTTTTTGAAATTGGGGCGTTGCCAATACTGGTCTTTACCTTTAATGTGATATAGCCAATTCGCTTCATTACTAGATGAAAGAATATTAATAGCTGGGTGTGAAATAACAAATTTATTACATTTTTAAAAATTTTAAAGCATCACCACATATTAATCGGCAACAAAAAGTGGATTGATTGATACATTTTCAGATTACCGGTATGCATAATTTTGATAGAGGAAAGTGGATATATCCATATATTTCACAAGTAGCACTGTCATAATGATATCATCTTGTATGTGAACATAAACTTGAGAGGATTGCAGATTTGTGTACATGTGGAATGTAGCATGCAGTTACAGATCCTTGATTTAAAGATTTCATGCATGTTTTGTAACTTGATGTGCTTACAGAAAAAAAAAGGGCTCTAGATAGTTTGATTGAAGTTTTGAGAGTTGAATAATGCATTGTTATTATTTTTCATTAAATGAAATGAACAATCTGGTTTATCCACTAATTTAGCTGAAATTCTTTATCATTCTGAAGTTGAAAGTTGAAAGATTCTTTAATTTGTGTTCCTTTTTTGTAGAATGAATAGATGATAATGTTGTACTCACCCTTTCTTGCACTGCATCCCTGCCTTGAGACTAATGTACTTGTAGCAAAGTTATTGCACGATGTGAAACGTCTAACTTTATTTGCTGGGAATGCGAGCTTGCTGCTTTCTTCCCCAACCAAAATTATAGTTGCTTCTTCCCTGTGCAAAAACAAAAGGAAAAAGATAAAAGAGCTAAGAGAGTTGCATGCATTAGGTAACTCCACGTAGGCTAATATCGCTGTTTTGCTGTACTTTAGCATGGCATTGTGCAGATTTATCCGGCTTGAAATTGCCCAATTAGCTTTGGTGTGCCTCGGGAAGAGGATGAATAAAAAAAACAAGGGAGATGATAGAAACAGGTCCCGGTGGGAAAGTCCCTCTCCTTCCCTGCCTTGGCCCTCTACCCATTCAAAAAAAAAATCCATATATTGCTCCCATCCATGTCTCATTGAATAGGAATCTGGAGGTGTTTCACAAAACTTGTCATCAGTGACAAATGACAGTTTTTGTTAAAGGCTACTAAAATCCTTGCTTTTGATTGGTTATCAGCAGATTTGTCACTGAGTTTTGTCATTTGTCATTGAAAAAAGGCTTTGTGAAACGGGTCGCAGATGTACGTGTATTCTAGTTTGTCGTGCAGTATACTTTTAATCATCACTCCGTCAATACATTTTGTACACTTTCACATTTAAAACTCGTCCCATTCACTGTAATCACAGAAACCAGACAATTAAAAAATATATATATTTGTTCATCAATGTATTGTATTATTCAGCCTCTATATCCCCATCTCAATAGGTAATTTCGCACCTGAAAGTTGACATTTGTCTCATTTTCATCTTTCCTTTTCCAGTGAATCGCACCTCATTTGTATATACATATCATTTTATTGCACTCTATCAATGTTTTGATTTTTATCACCATGGTGTGAAAATAAGTGCTGGGCTGTTTTGTGTAAGGAGAAAGGGAAGAAAGTAAGGGATTTCCTTGTTAAATGCTCTAAAGGTACATGTATCAGATTGCCAATCTTACTTGTTATGCAAATACTTTTCTTGGGGCCAATTTGTAAGTCTGTTGTTGCAAATAAAGAAAAAAAGGTTATCACTTGTAGATTAAAATGTTGTAATTTAAACCATAATTTATCGTAAAAGTTCCCTCTCCCCTCCCCCTTCCCCCCAAATAATCAGTTTGAAGGGACCTGTCAAAATGGAAACTACTGAATACTATTCACTTATCAACCTGGCCATCGTTTCATGAAACCGTCATATTAAAGTACAAGTTCACCGACATCCCATTGAAACGCGTTCAGTGGGTTGTCATGCCAGCGAACTTGTCTTATGACGTTTCTAGAAAGACCGCACAGAATAGAGGGCCCTTTCTTTGCATGACCTTTCTTTGCATGACCTTTGTAAAGACCACCAGTCTTTCTTGGCCATTTGAATTGTTTCCTTTAATGGTTTTATTTTCCTCCTAAAATACATAAAATTAACACCTAAATTAATCATACCCCTTGTAAATTTGATGTTTTTTGTTTTTTCGTAACTCAAGAATGAAAGGTGGACTGCATGGTCGCACTATGACTAAGGCCTTTGTTGAATAATTTTATAGGTGTAAGCTTTAAATTGTCATATTCTCAAGCAACTTAAATCAGAATAAATCAATTTTCCACATACTTTTATACGAAAATTGGTATATATGTATGAAAATAATTAAGTTGTCAACTGTACATGTGTGTTGCTTTAATCCCAAAGACTTTGCTGTGAAATAACCGCTCTGCAGTTTGCTGTACTTGACTTTCCTTTCCCTTATCTGTCATTTCCAAATTAAAAATGCTGAGTTAATGTTGAAGGGAATAGATGTCTGCTCTTCTTTTGAAATGGAAATAATTGGTTTTGGTGGCATCCTCTTAAATAGCGATTGCAATGACACAATACAACACTTCATCACATGCACACCACTAGCAGTCATTAAAGATAAACTTGAGTACGTTCTGGTAAAAAAAAGAAAATTAATTCTCACAGAATCAAACAAAACTTACACTGAATGTTCAAGATTAAAAATAAATGACATGTGCCAAACAATTTTGGAAGAATTCGTGTACTGGCTGAGTAATGAGCATAGAAAGATAAGGAGATCAAGGTTGTACTAGCCCTAACACCATGTGTGTAGTCCCATATATAGCTTTCTGTGTACAGTGCTTGTTACTTTACCAAGACTCTGCCAAATTTATTATGATTTTGATGACTCCAGAACCTTGCAGTGCACACCAATACTTACATGCTACATGATCAACTGTTTCTGATCCATTCCACACCTTTTCTTTCAAAATGCAATCGCATTACCAGAACTCACCTTTATCTTTAATTATGCTCCATACACGAATAAATTGTATACACGTACGCTGTTGCCCATACAGTTGGAATAGTTTTCGTACTTCTCTTCATGAAATGATCGAAGCGATCATTCTTGATATACAGTCAAACCTGTCTATAAAGACCACCCAAGGGAGACAAGAAAAGTGGTCTTTATAGGCTGGTGGTCTTTATGTACAGGTTCCTTTAGTACATGTTTCAATGAGAAACCACTTTTAAGGGAAACAACAAAAGCGGTCTTTGTAGACAGGTGGTCTTTCTATACAGGTGGTCACTAAATCAGGTTTGACTGAACAAAGCTTACATCTTCTCAGAACTGTAGTAATCAATCTGAAGAGTCATAGATATTGATCAATAAAGTTCTGAGAAGATATATATAGGCTTTGTCTATCAAGAATAATTCCTATTGTCACACAATCATTTTATGAAAAGAGGTAAGAACAAGTAATTCCAACTTTATGGGCACAACTTATAAATGCGACAAGAAATGAAAGTATAATGGTTGCGTTTGTCCTTGTATATAGGCCTAAATATAGTTATTTAAATGTTACCGATACAAAAATAAGATGAATACGCGTATGGACGGGCACAAAAGGGATGGGAAACATTTTCAATGCTCCACTCACGCGGACGTACGTCACAAAACAAGACTGTATATTGTTTGGTATTTTTTAATTTTTTTATTATGTCGTCCCTATCGCGGTAATGCAATATAAAGGCAAACTTGACTTCCCGACTGAAATCAGATTTTCAATAAATCCTGCTAAGTGGATGCGGGAACAAATGGGATTCCCTTGTAGGCTATAATTATATACAATATTCAATAGCCTCGGGCGCCACTGGTCCTTCTAAAGTGATATGGGATTAGCACTTGTTCTGGCGCATCGATTCATTACCATCGTCTTTTCCCAACAGAGCAAAATTAATTTCCCGTTACAGAGAACTTAATTGGGTTAGCACATTCAAACCGTGGTATCGAAATAAGATTTGTGTTTTAAAGATGTAACACATGCATGCCAAGGTACATTTAAAACTTGACCAATTCATAAAGTGAGAGACCTTTTTTGTGATGGTGATTGAGTGAATGACATGTAACAAAAACGAGATAACATCACGGCTTTTTGTTCGTTGCCTTGGCAATGTTTGAGCTAATAAATTGTAATGTTAAATGGGGAATAAATTAAGACAAATACCATATCTGCTATTTATTTACCCTAAAAATGAAATAATGAATAATTAAATTTCGTAAATCAATAAATCTATCAATTAATAAGAATGGAAATAAGAATATAAAATTGTAATTATTTCTTTTGGAGAGGCATATTTGGCAAATCGTACCTGCCTCGATTCGTAAGTACTGCCGCCCCTTTTCGCAACCCCCACCACTGCGCTTTCTTGACCCATGCCGAAAAAGTAGCAAAGAATATTTTCTCATGCTCATTGATACGTTATATAGTCTGAGAACCTGTGTTTTCTACTCATTGGGCAGACTTGTTTTACTTTTCTGCATCGCTTTCTAACTACAGTGATAATTCGCTAAACATATAATGTATATGTAGGAATGGATACATTTGATAATAAAGACTTGACTGCCACTCAACAGTATTCAAAACCGAAATTAAGAGAACTTTGTAAATCTAGCTTAACAGAAATATGAAATCATGTGACAAATTTTCCCTTGTTAGCTGTCTGTCGGCAAAACTGTTCTCAGGGTCTAAAACGTCCCCCTCCCCACTGAAAATTTTCGGATAACGCCCCTATACAGATGGTAAACGTATATGGCCGTTCCATCTTTTCTCTTGCTGGGTAGGGGGGGGGGGGGGGGGGGTGGTAAACTAAAAAAAAAAATTACACAGTTTTAAAAATACCAGGTGTCCTTTTATGGTCTGAAATTGCCGACGGATGCATATTCATTGGCTAATATAATTAGTTTGTATGGAATAAAGACGTTTTTTAAGGGTTTTGTTAGGGGCACTTCCCCCCCTCCATCCTTCTAGATCCGCCATTGTATATTTTCATCTCGAATTATGCAGGGCCCTGACTCTGATTTACTCTAGCACTACCGGCGGATGTTGTATATGACACAAAATGATCAAGAAAAATGAGCTCTTAATGAATTCCAATGAAAAGTTTGACTCACTTTGATACATAACAACCACATCAATATCCACCAATTGCATCCATTTAATTATCTCATCGGTACGGATCATATGAAATGGTAATGCGAACAAATCCTTTAAATACCATTAACTTCATCTCATTAATTCAATCTACAGTTGCATTATGAATTGAGTGTCCTTTTTGCCAAGGTTCATTTCAACAAAACACCTGCGTCATTTAGGTGTAACCTTTACTTCCATAGCTTAAAAGCGTTGATTAAAGTCGGATCAGATTTAAAATAGGAGGAGTTTAATTCTGTCATAGTTTATTCTATGTAAAGTTGTCAAACCATCACCTCAGCTATAACTTTATTTGATTGTTTTTGTTCGTAAGTATAACAAAGAGTTTGTTTAAGTACATATCCAATTAATAAAGTTACAGTCTAAGATAGAAATATTTGCATAAAACAATTGGCAAATTAACAGATCAGTAACCAGTCATCTATATGCAAATCCGAGACGAGTACTAATTTTGCAGTCCAGCGCAATATGAAAGAAATATACTCCATGTTGAGTCCAATTGGAAGAGAATTGGCCAAACTATGCGTATAGATGGCTCTGAACGCGTCTAATTCACACCTATAGGTTAGGTCTTTCTGTGTACAGTGCTTGTTACACTACCAAGACCAGGCCAAATTTATTATGATTTGGATGACTCCAGAACCTTGCAGTGCACACTGCACACCAATACTTACACGCTACATGATCAACTGTTTCTGATCCATTCCACACATTTTCTTTCACAATGCAATTGCATTACCAGAACTCACCTTTATCTTTAACCTTTACAATATGAAGCAATAATAATGGAAATACTTTGCATGCTAGACCAAAACAAGAAGAATTACGAGGGCAAAAGAGAGATGACATTATTTTTTCCAGGGGGGGGGGGGGGGGTGTTTTAGACTTCTAGGGTTCCTTTCATGAAAACCATGTAGTCACATTCATGGAAAGGAGACAATTAGAAGTATTATAAATTGCACACTGATTTGCTTTTAACCACAAATTGCCTGACTTTAATACAGTTTGATGTGATTTGTCCTAAAAGCAACATGCACAGAAATAAATCCCACGCCCTGTTTGCTGTGATTGGCGAACAAACAAATTTGCTGAGATTTTGTCTAAACTTAGATCTTTTTTAAAACTGGTAAATACTTTGATAGTAACCATTGTACAAGCAGGCCTACTATATTGATTGTTTTCAGTTCTCTTACTGTTTAGTGAGATGTGTTGTAGTATGTACTTCAAGAATCCAAGGGAAAAAATATAGTTTGATTTTGTTGCTGTTGTTTACTGAATACAAAACAGAATTAATACATCACATTTTGCATTTTGACACATTTGCATTTTGACACATGTTATCTTCGTATTTTGCATTTTCATTCATTTACAGTGAACACAGTCATACTGACATTGATTTGCATCTTCGCTTTTCATTCTTTGGTTCTTTTCCCCCTATGTATCGCCTTTCCCCTGCACCCTGCTCCTTCCAAAATTAAAATGTAACCCTTTCTTTGCAAAAATCAAAACCAAAAAAACCTGAACTAATCTTGATTCTGTGTGGCTATCAATAATTGGTCTAATTTTATCAATTTGTCCTCTTTGATTTACGAAATTGTGATTTTGTTATTATTGTATCTTTTGATCATTTATTTATACCTTTTATCCCTTTCTTCTGTTGAATTAATCTATCTGGTTTTACTTTTCATATAATATCCAATTAATTCATTACTTGTGTGATAACTGTGCTAAATGTATCATCCAAAATGTGTGGTTTTGTGGTTGTACACCATTTCCCTCCCAACGCACCCTTTTGCTTCAAACGCACCTGCCATTTGAACCATTTCATTGGTTGTACCCACTTTCAGCCCTCGGCACCCGCCACCCCTCCCCACCCCAAGCGCACCCCTCCCAAGCCGCCTCCAAAGCCTGTGCTCCGCCCTAGCCGGTCCTCCTCTGGTACCTCTTCCCCTCGCTCCTCTTCCCCTCGCTCCACTTCCGCTTCTATCCTTGGTCCCAGGGGGTATACCCCTCCCGGCACCAAGGGGTTTTCCCCCTCTAGCAGCTTTAGCTCCGGTGGTTCAATCACTATCTCACATCATCGACAGGCCTCCGCTGAGGAGCGTACCCCAGACGAACGCACCCCTAAGATGGTGCCAATGAGGTCGACCCCGCCCGTCGGTAGGAGGAAGTCGTCTAACGTGGTCCTGCCCCCCTCCCTGGAAGAAACCATTGTCTTGAAAAAGACAAACGCAGGACTAGGTGAGAGTCGGGTTGTTACAAACCTCCTAGTGGACCAAAATATCAAATATACATGTATGTAATACTTGATGGAATTTTTAGGCTGAATTAAAGAATGAATTTCAAAATTGTTGTATATTATTGGATTTTTCCTTGATGGAAGTAACAGAAAATCATGTTGTTGTTTCACAGTTAGGTTTGTTCAGCGTTGCGCTCATCTTTGGAATGGCACCTGCCAGGAATGCTCCCCAGGAAGTGGAGAATGCCTACAATGTGTATTTGGCAAGCCTGAACGTCATGGATGTATTGAAGCCCCACTGCACTACTTATAGCTACTTGCTCCCTCTATATAGCAAACGATACCTAATCCGTGCCTGTTGGTCCCCCATGATCCTCTTTTTCTTATGTTATTTGAGAGCTGATTTGATGAGATAACCACCTGTCAATGACCTTGCAGGGAGGTCTAATCCCCCTGGCCAACTAGTACAGACGGGCTTTAAGCACTATATAAATCCAAGATATTATAATTATTATTTTCATTATAGAACATATTTTCTTTTGGAAAGTCACATTTTAATACTTAGGCCGATTACATTTGGGTATACAAGTCCTGCAATATGAATCTTAAGTATTATTATTTTATCATTATTTAAAATTTTTTTTTTTTTCTAGGTTTGGCATTCAGCCCTACCAGCAGGATGGCCATCATCATCCTTATCATCATCATCTTCTTCTCCGTCATCATTATCATCATGAATTTTATCATTATTTTATTCAATGTTGTAATTATGATTTTAAATGACCATTTCTAGGATTAACGGTCAGCGCCGACAAGGCCAACGGAGTGGTCATCAAGTCCATCATCCGTGGCGGGTGTGTCCAGCAGGACGGGCGCCTCTCGATGGGAGACTACATCACGGGCGTGAACGGAGAGAGCATGCGTAACCTTAGCAACAACACAGCCCGAGGGGTGCTCAGAAGGAGTTTCCTTCAAGGGACAGATATCACGTAAGATTTTCTAGAATGCTTGGTTGTTGTGTTGCCCTCAAGTTGAAACATGAGGAACTGGGAAGATTTTATGACCTTCGCTGTTTTAGAATTTCAATCTTCATAGACCAAAGATCAAAAAGTCTATACCTTCAATACAAATTTGAAATGTTAAGTATTAAATAAATCCCTTGCAGCCATCGTTTATAGGCTTGTTTCGATCATGACACCCTGGGTACAAGTCTTTCGCAGAACATCTGTCAAATAAAAATTGAATTTTTCCTATCGATGAATTTCTTCAACATTTCGTGAAAAAAATTCCCATTGTTTATATGATCATGTTTATATGTTTCAAATATATGAAAAG